>QNTS01006961.1:28443-51328 GCA_003317085.1 Hucho hucho
ATATAGCCTACAGAACTAACTGGATATAGCCTACAGAACTAACTGAATATAGCCTACAGAACTAACTGAATATAGCCTTCATAACTAACTGGTTATAGCCTACATAACTATCTGGATATAGCCTACTTAACTTTCTGAATATAGCCTACAGAACCAACTGAATATAGCCTTCAGAACTAATTGGATATAGCCTACATAACTAACTTGATATAGCCTACAGAACTAATTGGATTTTGCCTACAGAACTAACTGAATATAGCCTACAGAACATACAACATTGAGACATTGTTGGGGGAAATAAAATATATCTCTTTTGACATGAAAGCTGGATATCTTTTATATTGCCTTGTCGTCCCTTGTCATCCAATGCTGGATACAGTTTCTAAACCATGTGGTGGTCTGAATGGAATCAAAAGATGAGAATTGGTTAGGGACAAAGACGACCCATCTGAAACTGAGAAATGGACCCCTTCATAGCTTCTTGCATTTCCAATCACCCCAAGCTATGGCGTGCAAGAATGCCATAATATGTCACCATGACGACAAGTAATCTACACTGACAGAAGTGAACATTCCTTTACCCCTGACCTCAAAAAACTCCCTGTATTGGCATGTTGATGAGTTACGTCTCCATTTTCATTGTTGCTTTTATCATGAGCAGTTTGTGTTATGTAGAAGGTGAATTTGATAGTCTGACTATGATCGCTCAGACAGCTTTGGCAAGAATAGGAGTTCACATTTACAGTCTTCTCTCTGAGAGCGGAAACCTAAATGTATATTGGTCAAAGAGCTAAATATGCTGTGAGAATGAGACGTGACATACCAAAATAGAACCATGTCCCAGAGTTCCGATAATATGTACCATTAATCAGTAAATAAAGGGTAGCTCAGTGTTCCAAGATTTAAATCGCTGTGATGATATTTACTTAAGTTTAATTTCAATTTAATTGAAACAATCCTTCCCTGGTAAGTTCCTTCTGATGCAGACTGGGAAACTACTGCCAAGAAAAAGCCTCAATAGAAATAACTTCTAAAAACAAACCCTGTTTTATATGACAGACATTCTATACTTAATCTGTGTTTGAGCTTCTTCAGCACTGTAACCCTTTCAACTAGGATGGAAAATCATCAGGCCTGATTGGCTGTCACGGGGTTCTTTCAACTAGTTCCAGAAACATACGTCAAGTGTGTATGAGCTGGATCTATGCCAATCCCATCATTCAAATGATCCCTCAATAAACCATTATATAGCCTTCCATTGGATTATAATGTATTCTAAGACCTGTTATAACCATTCATAACAGCTCATAGCTCCTTAGATCAGCCTTTATAACAGCATGAATCCCTAAATGTACATTCGTAATGCATAACAAGGAAATATAACACTGTTATAGAAACTGAATTAAGGCGATCTTACATTTACATTTTAGTCATAGCATGCGCTCTTACCCAGAATGCATCTTACAATGTACACCCCTACACACCCAAAACAAGCCACTTGCTCTAAAAACCACATAACTAATTAAGAAAGGGGCAGGCAGTTAACCTTTAGATCCACAGAGGTCATGTTAACCGAGAGCAGGTGTGAAACAAAGAAGATACCGGCTCCACACATTCCAGAATCCTGACCTGGGCCAATAGGAAATGCCGTTGGGGTTAAACCTCACGACATGCTTCACTGACCTCCCCTCCCAGCATGGAGCCCTAGTCTAAACGTCTCCAGGACGACAGCGTTTAAGAGCTTTCATTGGCTGAGTCCAGATGTCTTTTACTGGTTGTTCCAGTAGGCCTACTACTTCAGGTCCCTCAAAATAATCATGCTCCTATTCTTGTAAATCGTAAACAGTCATTGTACGTTTTGGCGTGCCGTCTGTAAAGAAGAAGAGAGAGATGCACTTAATATTTCTCCATTCACTTGTTCACTTTAAAGGGTAGAGTTTAGTTTGATGGATGAGCCTGTGAAATGTGGGGATGTCAGTGTTGGCAAACGAAGCACGCCTCCGCTAAGTAACATGCCATGTTCACGAAAGCCTGGCTGGCAAGCGGTTTGTCTTAGTTCTGCCTCGCTGCTCTCTTTTGTTTTTGGTTTTATGAATGGGTAGTAGTAATTACAGCAGGACACCCATCTATCATATGACGTGTATAAGCCACAGAGAAACCTCACAGCTGGGAAAGTACAATAACCATAACACAAAGAAATTCTAAACAGGTCCTATTGAACATCTGTTGGAAAGAATTTGAGTTATGTTTTGGTCTACCAACCTCTGTTAAAGCCTTTCATGCTGATTAGACTGAAACAATGACTTAATTTTCAATAAAAAGGTTAAACTTAGGCTAGCAATCTGTTTTTGGGAATGTCTCCAGCGCACCTACAAGAGTCTTACTACTGAAGATGTGTGAATGAGTGTATCCCTTATTAAACTGACAAAAAGATAAATTAAAGATCCACAAGGGAGGAGACAGCTGCAGTGAATCATGAGATATATTAGGTAAATGCATCAAATGGTCTTAGTTACCTCATCCTGTCTGAGGGCCTCTGTGGTGTGATGAACTCAGTGGTTCATTTATTTAGAGCGAGGGGCCGTTGAGCACACAAAGCCAGCTGACGGCAGTGTGTGTGTGTGTGTGTATGTGCGTGTATGTGTGCGTGTTTGTTTGGGGGTCCTGAACCCTGTCACTCACCAGGGTCACTCATAGACCCGGGGAAAGTGGCATCATGATGTGGAATTGACCTGGGGTCCGACTTCCATTGTGGCTTCCTGTCACATAGAGACAAATGCACAAACATGATATCTGTTTTGTGACAGTGTAACTCAGATTGACAAATGACACCTCTATTTACTGAATGCTTCGAGGCAGCGTTGCCATGACACTACACCCTGGAGATGTGCTGTCTCGCAGTCTTTCTCTATATGATGGAAATGGACCAGAGGAAACACAGCATTCTGCATTCCACAGTCTGTCTGTCAAACTGCCCAAACAAACAGGACCATGGTGCTAAAACATGGATGGGCATAGCATCGTTCCTGTTCATTCTCTTCTCATCACAGGCATTTTTCAGCTGACTTTGGGGTAAGGTTGACAACTGGCCTTAAATAAATTTCCAGAATACTGGTATGGGTCTGAATGCGCGTCCTGCTTTGGTTTCTTGTGAAATATGACTGGGAACTTGTAAAGAACCGGAGGGGACGGCTGCCGTTTTGCGGGCTCCTAAACAACTGTGCTATTTTGTGTGATTTTTTGCATTGTTTGAAACTTATTTTGTCCATAATGTTGATGCTACCGTCTCTTATGGCCGAAAAGAGCTTCTGGTTATCAGAACAGCAATTGCTCACCTCGAACTGGACAAAGATTTTTTCTTTATTGAGTCTGACGCGAAGGATATAATGCTGCTCCCGGACAAGGCCCAAATCCCCATGAAGAAAAGAAGGAGATACAGGGGGCGCAGATCAGGGTGACTTGTGAGAATTCGTCTGCGAGTGGGTAACCCGCCTCTACCATCCGTTCTATTGGCCAACGTGCAATCACTGGAGAACAAACTGGATGAGCTCCGTTCAAGAATATCCTACCAACGGACATTAAAGACACATCGGTAGTAGGCCTGATCAATGACAACGATGAGACAGCCTATAGGGAGGAGGTCTGAGACTTGGCAGTGTAGTGCCAGGACAACAACCTCTCCCTCAACGTGAGCAATACAAAGGAGATGATCGTGAACTACAGGAAAAGGGGGGGCGAACACGGCCCCATTCACATCGATGGGGCTGTAGGGGAGCGGGTCGAGAGTTTTAAGTTCCTTGGTGTTCACATCACCAACAAACAATTTTGGTCGAAACAAACCATGAAAGTCGGGAAGAGGGCACGACAACACCTTTTCCCCCTCAGGAAACTGAAAAGATTTGTCATGGATCCCCAGATCCTCAAAAAGTTCTACAGCCGCACCATCGAGAGCATCCTGACGGGTTGCATCATTGCCTGGCATGGCAACTGCTCAACATCCAACCGTAAGGCGCTACAGAGGGTAGTGCATATGGCCCAGTACATCACTGGGGCCAAGCTTCCTTACATCCAGGACCTACAGTTGAAGTCGGAAGTTTACGTACACCTTAGACAAATACATTTAAACTCAGTTTTTCACAATTCCTGACATTTAATCCTAGTAAAAATGCCCTGTCTTAGGTCAGTTAGGATCACCACATAATTTTAAGAATATTAAATGTCAGAATAATAGTAGAGAGAATTATTTATTTCAGCTTTTATTTCTTTCATCACATTTCCAGTGGGTCAGAAGTTTACATACACTCAATTAGTATTTGGTAGCATTGCCTTTAAATTGTTTAACTTGGGTCAAAAGTTTCGGGTAGCCTTCCAACAATAAGTTGGGTGAATTTTGGCCCATTCCTCCTGACAGAGCTGGTGTAACTGAGTCAGGTTTGTAGGCCTCCTTGCTCGCACACACTTTTTCAGTTCTGCCCACAAATGTTCTATGGGACTGAGGTCAGGGCTTTGTGATGGCCACTCCAATACCTTGACTTTGTTGTCCTTAAGCCATTTTGCCACAACTTTAGAAGTATGCTTGGGGTCATTGTCCATTTGGAAGACCTATTTGCGACTAAGCTTTAACTTCCTGACTGATGTCTTGAGATGCTGCTTCAATATATCCACATAATTTTCCTTTCTCATGATGCCATCTAGTTTGTGAAGTGCACCAGTCCCTCCTGCAACAAAGCACCCCCACAACATGATGCTGCGACCCCCGTGCTTCACGGTTGGGATGGTGTTCTTCGGCTTGCAAGCCTCCCCCTTTTTCCTCCAAACATAACGATGGTCATTATGGCCAAACAGTTCTATTTTTGTTTCATCAGACCAGAGGACATTTCAGACCAGAAGTACGATCTTTGTCCCCATGTGCAGATGCAAATCATAGTCTGGCTTTTTTTATGCCGGTTTTGGAGCAGTGGCTTCTTCCTTGCTGAGCGGCCTTTCAGGTTACGTCGATACAGGACTCGTTTATCTGTGGATATAGATATCAGAAGCTTCAAAAGCCGTGACATAATTTTCTGGAATTTTCCAAGCTGTTTAAAGGCACAGTCAACTTAGTGTATGTAAATTTCTGACCCACTGGAATTGTGATACAGTGAATTATAAGTGAAATATTCTGTCTGTAAACAATTGTTGGAAAAATTCATGCATGTGTCATGCACAAAATAAATGTCCTAACCGACTTGCCAAACTGCAGTTGTTAACAAGAAATTTGTGAAGTGGTTGAAAAATGAGTTTTAATGACTCCAACCTAAGTGTATGAAACTTACGACTTCAACTGTATATACTAGGCGGTGTCAGAGGAAGGCCCAAAAAATTGTCAAAGACTCCAGTCACCCTAGTCATAGACTGTTCTTTAAAAAATATATATATTTCACCTTTATTTAACCAGGTAGGCCAGTTGAGAACAAGTTCTCATTTACCCCTTTGTTTTCACACTGCTGCTACTCGCTGTTTAATATCTATATATAGTCACTTTACCACCACCTACATGTACAAATGACCTCAACTAACCTGGACCCCTGCACATTGACTCTGTACCTGTACCCCCTGTATATAGCCTCATTATTGTTATTTTATTGTGCTACTTTTTGTATTTTTTATTTTAGTTTACTTGTAAATATTTTCTTAACTCTATTTTCTTAAAACTGCATTGTTGGTTAAGGGCTTGTAAGTAAGCATTTCACTGTAAGTTCTACACCTGTTGTATTCGGCACACAAATAACATTTATTTTATTTATATTGAACACTGTAAAACTCTTCCTGAACCATGACATGAACACTATAGGCTACCATGGTGTTGAGGGGCCAAAGTTTTATATTACACTGAAAAAGCTAGAATAGTGCAAACAACAGACAGTGATGCAAACACTCGCCACAGACTAATCCTGAAACATTCTATGATTCTGAGAAAATATGTTGCTTTAATTCTAATGCTTCTCTGGGTACGATATTCTGTTGCCAAACAGTATACTTAGCAAAACAAAATGTAGGAGGTGATTTAAACAGAATCGAAACTATTTATCTGATTATACTGTGTAACTGTATACTTGTTTTGTTGGCATTTTTCATAAATTCCTTTCCCATTGTGTTTGTATGCATTCAGGTATTTTCTATTCAAATGCATACCTCACATTAATGACACCATCACTATCATTACCCCAACAATGAAATATTCATGGTATCCACTCAATACCATTTCTTAATGGGTGGATTCAGACAAATGATTTTGATATATGGGAGTGGTAATATGGAGTGTAGTCTCTGATTGGGATAGTTAATCCACCAGGGTTGATTTAAAAAAGTGCAACAGTATCACCATGGCAACCTACGGTGATTTTCAATTATGTTATTCTCAGTCCTTGTATTTGTTGTTCCCCTGTGGTGATAGTTTAGGTTCCCTTAAAGATCACAGTATCAACAAGACTAGTGATCTATTTTAGGGAATTTTCTGCCGACGTATCATTCATTCAACCATCTCATCACAGAGACGACCTACAGTAAGGGCTAGATTCAATTCGTTTCGCTCAACTTTCAGTTATGTGCAAAGAAAGACAAACTGATAAACAAATGTTTTACCTTTATTTAACTAGGCAAGTCAGTTAAGAACAAATTCTTATTTTACCTTTCGGTTACTAGTTCAACGCTCTAACCACTAGCCTACTTGCCGCAATGAAGCACAGGAATGTAAATGATTATCACAATAATGACCAGTTAGAGCTATGGTTAGGGTTAGGCTTGAGGCTAAGGTTAGGGTTGAACCAAGATATGGATATGAAGCTAGGGTTAGGATTAGTTTTATTTCTCAAGCCTTATGACAGACCTCGGGTGGAAAGCGCAGGTGGAAGTTATTAGCCCTTTACCATTTCATTTGTCTCAGGATTCTGTTCCCTTATGTCTTCCTGGTAGGGGACACTCATTATACGTGTTAATTCCCTTTATTTGAAATCCATCAAAACGCCTCAGCAGCACAAAGCATCACATTTTCCATTTACCAGCTTCCTCTCTGGGAGCAACATTTACCCCCAAACTGTAAACCTCAACATTAAACCCATTAAACCCAGCCACCCGTCAGAGAATGAAGTGGCCCATCTCAGACCGGTCAAGGGAGGCCGTCATCATTAACTCTACTTGTCTCTCCCTGGCTCGGTGGTCTTTCTCCCACTCATCTATTCTCTTAGCCTGTAATTAATAACAGTACGCTAACAGGGTCTCGCATGGCCCCATCCATCACTGTCTCTAGACTCAACCACCCAGCCACCCTCAAACCACGGCTCAATAGAACACCTATAAGAAACCCTGTTGGAGGAGAAAGGAATGGAGAAAAGGACCTCGGGCCGTACACATTCTCATTCATCATCACACACACCCACACACAGCCAGCCAGTTGGCGGTCGTTGGAGAAGGGGATGGATGAAGTGTGTGAGTGTGTGTGTACGTGCGTCCGTGGCGCCTTGCCTCACAACAGAGAAACCCGATAGGGGTCCTGATTAAAAAGAACAACATCTAACGCCTGTAATGGCGGTGGCCTGACTATACCACTGATGTGAACCAGCACTAACACACTGAGGAAACTCAACCCGACACCTCTTCAACATCTGAGATGACACCTCCTAACACTTGCCACAAGTAGCTTTCTCTGGCTTTTGCAAGAGACTGGTTCAGACTGATTGGCTGAAGGGGATGTGTGGGGCTCCAAGCCTGTTGAGGAAGCTATTGTTCAGATATTCTATATAATCTATATAATGACCAGGTTAGACCAGGGGTATTAACTACAATGTCCAAACACCTGAAGGTACCACGTTCATCTGTACAAACAATAGTATGCAAGTATAAACACCATGGGACCACGCGGCCATCATACTGCTCAGGAAGGAGACGCATTCTGTCTCCTAGAGATGAACGTACTTTGGTGCGAAAAGTGCAAATAAATCCCAGAACAACAGCAAAGGACCTTGTGAAGATGCTGGAGGAAACAGGTACAAAAGTTTCTATATCCACAGTAAAACGAGTCCTATATCGACAGAACCTGAAAGGCCGCTCAGCAAGGAAGAAGCCACTGCTCCAAAACCGCCATAAAAAAGCCAGACTACGGTTTGCAACTGCACATGGGGACAAAGATCATACTCTTTGGAGAAATATCCTCTGGTCTGATGAAACAAAAATAGAACTGTTTAGCCATAATGACCATTGTTATGTTTGGAGGAAAAAGGGGAGGCTTGCAAGCCGAAGAACACCATCCCAACCGTGAAGCACGGGGGTGGCAGCATCATGTTGTGGGGGTGCTTTGCTGCAGGAGGGACTGGTGCACTTCACAAAATAGATGGCATCATGAGTAAGGAAAATTATGTGGATATATTGAAGCAACATCTCAAGACATCAGTCAGGAAGTTAAAGCTTGGTCGCAAATGGGTCTTCCAAATGGACAATGACCCCAAGCATACTTCCAAAGTTGTGGCAAAATGGCTTAAGGACAACAAAGTCAAGGTATTGGAGTGGCCATCACAAAGCCCTGACCTCAATCCTATAGAAAATTTGTGGGCAGAACTGAAAAAGCGTGTGCGAGCAAGGAGGCCTACAAACCTGACTCAGTTACACCAGCTCTGTCAGGAGGAATGGGCCAAAATTCACCCAACTTATTGTGGGAAGCTTGTGGAAGGCTACCCAAAACGTTTGACCCAAGTTAAACAATTTAAAGGCAATGCTACCAAATACTAATTGAGTGTATGTAAACTTCTGACCCACTGGAAATGTGATGAAAGAAATAAAAGCTGAAATAAATTATTCTCTCTATTATTATTCTGACATTTCACATTCTTAAAATTAAGTGGTGATCCTAACTGACCTAAGACAGGGAATTTTTACTAGGATTAAATGTCAGGAATTGTGAAAAACGGAGTTTAAATGTATTTGGCTAAGGTGTATATAAACTTCCGACATCAACTGTTCGGAGATATACTGTTAGGGATATAATAGTTATTGGTCACATCCCCTTATGAGAGGTGGCTTGAAGAGGATGAAAAGACATGCTAATGCTGGCAATGTGCCTGATTGTCTGAAGAAACCATGAAATGGGTTCATTATGTTGCTACGAAGCAATATTTAATTTCCTCATTTGTCCAGACATATTCTCTCATTGCTTCATGTACCGAGCTCTTATCTCAAAGCCAGGCATGGTCAGTGTTGTGTTTCTCCCAGTGCTGAAAGCTATTAAGCTTTCCCAAATGAACTCCTTCCGTCTATTACTTTATGGGCCGTTACAGTGTTCAAACACATAAAACCACCCGTTTAAAGATGTTTACAGACCTTACAGACAATATCACTAGATCAAAAAGACAGGAAAAGCCAATGGTTTTAGATTGTAAAAACACTATATTTAACAAATATAAGTAGAGGATATGTACATGTTTTATGTAATGGTTTGGTCACACAGAGTGCAGTTGATTGGTGGTTCGCTGACAGACACACATTTCAACAGCCAAGTATAGAACCTCTAATTGCTTGCCACTTTCTAAAAAGGAAGAGAAATAGACATAAAATGCACAATAAATATGGAAAAATACATTGTGGTCATTTCATCACTCACAGTTAATCTTATTTGCTACACTCTGGATCCAAAAGATCCACTAAATCAAAAATCCAGGTTCCTGGAAGGAATTTCCAGAGGAGGCAGTTTGGTTTCTGGACCAACTAATAAATAGAAACATCAGCTCCCCTGGCTTGTTGGCCCTTGGTGGTCCCAGCATCAGAGTCCAGTCACAGCTCTCTGCAGTGTGCAGCCCAGGACTGGCAGACCCTCATACAGCATGCCTCTAGAGGAGAGTTCAGTTCAGATCAGTTCAGACCAGTTCCATCCACCCAGTCCTGTTGGAACTACAAGTATACAGGCAAACAGACTTTAATGTGGAGTGAAGGGTGGAGACCAGAATGTGATATGTTTGAATTGAGTCATATTTCTTTTTCCATGGACAACATATGTACATGCCCTTACTAAAGCCCTATTGCTTTTAGTTACTTCAGATATCAGATTTGCCAGAATACAGCTAGTGTGTGTTGCCTCCCCGTAAACAACAACGTTTTCAATAATACAATAAGAAGATCAAGCTATCAACCATCTCGTCTCAGACCATGTTGTAAACAGCAATTCACTTACAACATCAAGCCTCTGAGTTCATGTCACTGTGTCTTTCCATTAGCAAGACACAGAGTAAGTAGAGGAAACCCTGGTCTGTGCTTACAATATCTCTTAACAGCAAGACACAAAGTAGAGGAAGGGAGAGGAAGAGATAAGAAAGGAGAGGAAGGGAGAGGAATAGAGAGGAATATAGAGGAATATAGAGGAATAGAGAAGAAAGGAGAGGAAGGGAGAGGAATAGAGAGGAATATAGAGGAATAGAGAAGAAAGGAGAGGAAGGGAGAGGAAGGGAAAGGACGGGAGAGGAAGAGAGAAGAAAGGAGAGGAAGGGAGAGGAAGGGAAAGGACGGGAGAGGAAGAGAGAAGAAAGGAGAGGAAGGGAGAGAGAGGAATATAGAGGAATAGAGAAGAAAGGAGAGGAAGGGAGAGGAAGGGAGAAGAAAGGAGAGGAAGGGAAAGGAAGGGAAAGGACGGGAGAGGAAGAGAGAAGAAAGGAGAGGAAGGGAGAGGAAGAAGATGAAGGAGAGGAAGGGAGAGGTCCTTCACACAGTCATCCTTCTGTGTTTGATCTCCTTAATGAAGCCACAGGAACCCCATTGTCACACAGAGGCTAAAATCAACCCAAACATAAACCCACCACAGTCAATGAGTGTGGTAAAAATAAATGGTCTTCCTTTCAATCACATTTGGAGCCAGACAGGACAGGTTTGGGCAGTGCTTCGGTGGTCCTGACGCATTTCACAGACATTTCCCAGAACTTAAAATAAGATACGTAACAATATTGGGGAACACTTAAACATGTCATCATCATTTCCTTGTGCTGTAAAAAGCTTGAAATAAAATAAGATACACAACCATTTTGGGAAAGGCTTAAACATACCACGTAAACAAGCCAATTGTTCATGTGGTATCAACTCAGGAAGCATTTTCTTTCTCTTCATCCAGAATCGTTTAGTTTTTTTCTAATCACTCTGCTTTTGACCCTGCAGTGACCTGTAGAAGCTGCAAAACGTCCCAATTAAGGGAGTTCCTGTGATGGATTTATCAAAGATTTACTTCAGAAAGTAAGACGGCTTAAACCCCTGACAATTAGCCATGAACTCTTTTGGCTCATTACCAGTCAGCTTCTGATGAGTGGGTCAAGTGTGTTCTGATATTAACCTGCAGACAAGGAAAATGAAAATCACATTATCAAATCAACTTTCACAGAGAAGTAAAAAGAGAAAACATATGTTCTTCTGATAGCAGTAAAGTGTGAGAGAGAGAGAGAGAGAGAGAGAGAGAGAGAGAGGGGAAGAGAGCGAGAGGAAGGGCGCAGACGTCTAGTCTCCGTCTTTGATCTCCACAAATGAACTACAGAGAGACGGAGATACGTTTTAGAAATGAAAAGAAGATACATAGGCTAATATATTTCACTACCAGTATGAGGTCACCCTTGGCACAAACAAGGCATCGATCCAAAACAATAAGCCAGAATGCCCCTGTCTCCCTACTGGAGGCTAGAGGACATAAATAACATGGTCAAATATATCAAACAAATATAGCCTACTAACTTCAGCTAAAGAGGAGAAATAACTAATAACAAAAAATGATCTAGATATGAGGTTCCTGTTTTGATGTAACCTGTGTTTTGACCGTACACCATATAATATATAACCTGTGTTTTGACCGTACACCATATAATATATAACCTGTGTTTTGACTGTACACCGTATAATATATAACCTGTGTTTTGACCGTACACCGTATAATATATAACCTGTGTTTTGACCGTACACCGTATAATATATAACCTGTGTTTTGACCTGAGTTTCAACACATTGGCCATGCTCCAGATTCTATCAGAGAACTGCTGTGTTCTCTATGTGTATTTCTTCCCTGATCTGATCTAATCAGGGAGAGATGTGACCTGGGTAAGCAGCATGGAGGTTATACACTAGCATTCAGGCAGGGTCATTTCACGGCTTTTCAACATATATCAAATCCTACAGTTGTCCCTCTGAGGGAGATTTGCTAATGCCTTTTATAAAGTTCATGGGAAAATATGGTTAGGTCAGTTGGAGAGACACTGGCCCATTTTGGCTTTTCCAAACACGTTTAGAATATATAAATTAACGTTAATTTGGTTAAACAAAAACATACAATATATAAATAACCAGAAGGAACTGTTTTGCTCTTGGGTTGAAATTCCTCTCCCCAAATGTTGTCAGTAACAGACACTTTTAGATTACATCAACATCCGTTCAAACGTTGTAAAATACTATGTTGTACCAATCCATCATTATAAATCTCAGAGAAGAGTCTCAACTGAGGACATTTTTACTCCGTAAACCCAAACACTGTGGCCACCAAAATAAATCATGTGACTTCCTCAATGGTCAGCAACCAGATTTTCTGTCAGCCAGTCATTCAGTCAGTCAGTCAATGCTGATCTTCTTTGCTCTGTGTACTATCTTCTTAAGTATATTACCCAAAACCCACCCGTCTTTCACCATCACCGCTGAGCAAAGAGAGCCCCATGAGAACAAGCAACATGGCGGACATACGCAAATATTCCTTTTATTTACCGGTTCAACATGTTTGAGCATTAATACCATTAGTCAAGGATACAGCATGATTGTCTAATCTCTTGTGTGCCCAGTGGTGGGTCTTGTGTGACTCTGCCTGAAGGATGTCAAGGCACAAAATAATTTATAGTCAAACTGCCTCCACACATCCTGTTTTGTGTGACTCGGACGGTTTCTTTACCTATTTTCCAAAACATGCAATATGGAACATCTTCAACAATATAATAGTCTTCTGTTTTTAAAGGTTGGAGAGGAAAATCCTGCAGTTTCTTATCAGATAGTGTGTTGTTCTCAAGGCCCCTAGGCTGCCTATAGGAGGAGATCCCACAATCTGAACTGATCAAAGCTGTTTCTGGAGTGCGATGGACATGCCATTATGGTCGATATATATTTGTCTGTATATCAAAATAAAAAGAAGGGGGAAAGAGGACAGGCATGGGGATGAATGACGCTGTAAACTTACACACAATAAATGAACACAATAAAAATCCCAGTGAGAGCCTGGCAAAACCATGGTTGAGTCCTCAGTCAATGTTGAAAGATCTGGGCTGGCCTCAATCTGGCGCCAGGGAGGCCCCTGGATGGAAACTCCATTCCCGGAGAATGAGGGAACGCCAGTGGCTCCAGGCGGGCACAGTGTGGGCCAGGGCCTCACAAGCAGCGGTGAGGGCTCACACGCTGGGGCTGGCACAGTAAACAATGCCACTACTAGGCTACCACATTCTCACACCTTCCGTTCAGCCAGGCAGGCAGGCAGGCAGAGTAGGGGCATGGGAATAATAACTGGACTGGGTAAATGTAAATCCAGGACACTCCTTTTAGTATGATATGTTACATTTCGTATGGTATGTATTATTTGTGACTGTCCATCATCCATTTTGTATTATCTGTTACTATTACAATTCATATGATATGTTATGAATTTGCAAAAATAATGATATGTTATGAATTCCAATGTGTTGTGTCTAACGTTAATTAGGTGTCATGGTTTCACCTGTCACCAGAGGGAGGCAGAGACCGTCCTAGAGACATTAACGACACTCAGGTGTGTCCAATTTACTCATTATGATTTCCCTGTGTTTTCTGTTGTCCTTTGTCCTCAACTATTTTCCTTTTAACTGTCTGATGAAAATCCACATTTATTTGGGAGATTCTGATTCAACTGACTTCAGCCGGCTAAAATGGGAGCTGTAGTGTAGTATTCCATGAAAACAAACCCTTCTGTTTGAAGACAACTGAAAGAGTAACTGCTGTGATAAGATTCTACAGTATGGTGTCTTCTCTGGGAAATAAAGCAACCATTTCTCAAGAAGTAACGGGACAACAAACAACATTCTGTTGCTACGTCTGTTGGGTATCAAGATAGCGTCAAAAGAATATTTTTAAATTACCCTCGTAATGACGTAACATTTTAGTACTGCCAAATACACCCTCCATCCACCCTCCAGCATGAATGTCATACCAATTTGATAAATGAACACCACAGCCATGTTAAAATAACATAACATGTACATTTGTCCAAAGGCAAGAGAGAAAGGTCAGGCTAGAGAAGGAAGCTGACCTTTAGCCTGACTGGTGTGAGAACAGAGAGATTTTAACCCTCTTCTCTCCATGGCCATGGTCTGTGGGAATGGCCACAGTAAGATCACATCCCTGCATTGTCCTCTACCACGCAATACTCACACACACACACACACACACACACACACACACACACACACACACACACACACACACACACACACACACACACACACAGTCGGTAGAAGGACTTTGGTGAAAGGGAAGTCTACTGTCAGGGCCCGTATACACAAAGTGTCTCAGGGTAGGAGTGGGGATCTAGGGTCTGTCCATATAATATTATTAATTATGATCTTAAAGGCTAAACTGATCCTAGATCAGCACTCGGAGACGCTTTGTGGATACGGGCTCAGGTTTCACCGTTTCAATCACTTCTATGAGTGGCAACGTTGATGTTCTTCTCTTCTCTCTCCCTATATCCCATTATAAAACAAAAATGAAAACATTCTGACGTGTCTATTAATTGACCGTGGGAAAACATCTGAGAACAGAGCTGAACAGAACAAAACCGAGTAGGACCCTCAGAATGGCACAATGTCTCAAAGTGAACCTTTGATTTCCAGGGAATTAAACACAGTCTCAGAGACAGAAATTGTGTTTATACAAGATGGCGGGCTAAGGCTACCTTTCCTGCTGCCTGGTTCCTGCTCCTGCCCATATTGGCAGTCCTGTGCCCGGGCTGTGGCCTAGGATCTTAATTTGATCCAGTTTGCTACAGCAGGAAAATAATCTTGCCGCAGCAGGAAATGTGAATTATTATGTGAATTACAATTAATGAACATTCTTTGTAGGGGCTGATACATTTTTGTATTAGTGCGAATCAAGTCTGACATTTTAAAGTGGAAATTACAAACTTTAGAAGCTTTTTCAAACCTCAAAATACACTACAGGTTTGCATTTCCTGCTGTACAGGAAAATTCTCGCAACAAAAGTGTGATCAAATTAAGATCCCCCGCCTGTAGGTCCTAGGCCTCCTTCAGCCACTTATCCTCCCCACGTCAGTCCCCATCATTGTGTTTCCATACACAACAGCACAATGGATCATTCTTTTTGGCAGGGCTCTGACACGGCAATGGGACAGCTGATATGTATCTGAGTGGCACCACAGAGGAAACATACATTTGACTGTTTATCTTTGATTGTCACAAGAACACAAACATTCTCTCAGTTTACTCAGTCTCATTGGATATGTTACTGTGCCATAGGGGGGAAACAAATTCATTTAGTTTCCAAACAACTGACATTTAAGGGTGTGTTTGTGTGTGTGTCTGCATCTGTCTGTGTTTGTGCATGTGTCTGTGTGGAAAAAAGTAGTCAGTCTTTCTCAAACCCACTCACGCATCATGCCAGAAGATGTGGAAGGCGGTCAATGCTGCAACTTGTCTCACCAGATAAATAAATGGTAAGGTTCGCCATCTAGTGGTTTGTTTCGTGACTGACTATTTACCTTGGTAACCTGGCACACACTGATGATGTCATAGAAGAGTTGACGCAATGTGTACATAAGTCTCTCATGACACACTGTTAACGTAACTGTCAACTAATCAAGTAGTTGGCCGGCGCATTCAGCAGTTGGTCCTGGGTTCCGAGATATTTTTTTTTATTCAGTGATAAAGTGATCAACAGAAACAGAAAATTAACAAACACAAACAACATGCATATTAGATAACCACGCTCTCGGTCTAGCCTGAAGTTTGCTCTGTTTTGTGCATATACGTTTGGATTCCAGGCTAGGGTTTTATTATTATTGCCAGTCAGTGTATTCCATTCGAGCCATTACAATGAGCCCGTCCTCCCGGAGCTCATCCCTCCATCCTCCACTGGTGCCAGTGGCCTAGACCTGTGATGCGCCTGCTGACATTTGAGGAGTGCGACATTCACCCCGCCACTGGTCTCCTGGAACCACACATGTATATATCTCTCTGAAGTACACTGTCTACTCTGTCCACTCCCTTCCACCTGTCCCACAGCACCACCCACTGCAGGACCAGGCGGCACATGACTCTGTCTCTCGACATTACTGGAAGGACTGGGACAGGCAGGTTCAGAGAAGTCTTGCATCACTACAACCTCATGCGTTTGTTGTGGTACTCTAGGGATGCTGGAGTGGTCACTTACATGGCTGTTGATGTATTCAAACTGTGAATATATGTTTTCTGAGTGTTTTCTGGGGGGAAAAGATGAAAGGATGGATGTGGTGTACTAGAAAGCACCCTTCAGTGATGATATCATTACACACAAGATAATAATGAAGGTGTGATTATCCTCACCCACAGGTGAGCTATCTGGGCTACAGGTGAACTAAACTACAGTACCTGTGAACCAGTGCAGGTAGGGATGACCGTCAGTATACTGTGTGTCTTTCCTAAACTACAGTACCTGTGAACCAGAGCAGGTAGGGATGACCGTCAGTATACTGTGTGTATTTCCTAATCTATAGTACCTGTGAACCAGAGCAGGTAGGGATGACCGTCAGTATACTGTGTGTATTTCCTAATCTACAGTATCTGTGAACCAGAGCATGTAGGGATGACCGTCAGTTTACTGTGTGTATTTCCTAAACTACAGACGATCGGCCCCATTTCCTTCTCTAAGCCATATCCAGCCTGTTGACATGTTTACACCCACTTGGCTAAAGTCCCCCTACACCTCCAACGTGTCACAACCTGACACAACTCCCCTCCACAGTGGAAATGTTTTGGATACTACCCCTTCAACCAAGCCCATGTGCATGAGTACACCCCCCCTGTGTACAACACCTGTTATTTTGTTGTTGCTGGTTTTCAGAGCGGCACAATGAGTACCATGGCTGTTCTGTGTTGTGGTGTGTGTGATGTGGACAGTGTTGCACAAGCTGCTGTGATCTCCCGGACTGGCTCGACCGTGTCCTGCTGGTGTGTCGAGGAGGCACATAACTTAATGTTTACAACCCCCAAACTTTCCAGAGTTGTGCAACACACACACACACACACACAATCTGTCTTTTAGGCTATGCAGGGGTACAGGGTAAAGGAAGAGGGGGGAGGGGAACCTGGCAGAGGATAGGACATGTCATTCTATTTCCATAGTGTGTACCACCAGCTCAGTCACTCTTCTCTGTAGACATATAATAGAGCAATATGGCACATTCTACCGGCTCCATTACAAACTATGTGGATTCTACAACTTGTGTTCATTCTATTTCTACGTTGTTTACTCTGTCAAATCTGCATTTCTTTCTGTCAGCCATGGATTAGATGTAGTCTGCTAGAGCATCTTCAAGGAAACCAGCATGTTTACAATTTATCTGTATAACGCCAGAATGTGGACATGTTTATGCTATCACTAATCTCCGTTAACCCAGAAACTAAAATCTTGCATCATTTGGTCAGATGCTTGATTTATGCTTACGTAGTCTGCCCACGAGAGATTAAGTTATAACATACCTAAAGTCTGGCTATGAGAAGGGATATGTGATCTATTTCTGCAGAGGGCGAAAGGGGTCAATCAAAGACTTACACAGATGTGAACGACCCTAGTCGTGTGTTGTGATGTGGTGGGTGACGAGACATGTTGCTATTGGCGGGACCTTACCCTGTCACAAGGAGCTTGTTTGGCCAGTTGTCTATTTGATTTAGCCCCTCCCACAGAAGGAGAGAGAGGGGGCGGGACGGGGGGTGTTGCTAAGTATGGCATGTGCCGGGGCCTGAAGGGGTTAATTTTCTCCGAATTGAGCCTTGCAAACAAGCAAAGGGTGGGACCCGTGCCTCAGACCGCGTGGAGGCTCGGGTGTCACGGGCAGCCCAGCAGTATAAATCGTCAGCTGTGGTCGGAGAGTTGCTAGATCAAAATAAACCAAGTTGAGAAAGCAGTCACTATACCAGACTGCAATAGAAGGAGAGACAAGAGAAAGAGCCACACCGCCTAAGACGAAGCACCTAGGCCACCCACTCAGAACTTTAAGGACTTATACCTTGTGAGAACAGAGAAGCCCATCTATCCAGACATGGATATCCAGACCGGCCAGGTGACGCACCAGCCCAGCCCCAGGGAGAGCCTGGAGAGCCAGCTGAGCTGCCCCATCTGCCTGGAGATGTTCCAGAAGCCCGTGGTCATCCTGCCATGCCAACACAACCTGTGCCGCGGCTGCGCCAGCGACCTCTACGACTCCCGCAACCCCTACCACTACTCCGGGGGCATCTTCCGCTGCCCCACCTGCCGCTTCGAGGTCGTCCTGGACCGCCACGGTGTCTACGGCCTGCAGAGGAACCTGCTGGTGGAGAACATCATCGATATCTACAAGCAGCAGCCGGAGAGTGGCGGCAGGGAAGTAGGAGGTAACGTTGCAGACCCACCGCTGAAGGACAAAGACACCAAGGAGCCCATGTGTACGGAGCACGAGGACGAGCGCATTAATATTTACTGTGTGACCTGCCAGACGCCCACCTGCTCCATGTGCAAAGTGTTCGGCCAACACAAGGACTGTGAGGTGTCACCCCTGCAGAGCATCTACGATACCCAGAAGGTCGAGCTGCGGAACGCCGTAGATCTCCTTGCGGCGGGTAACAGCTGCGTCCAGGCCGTGATGGCTCAGATGGAGGACACATGCAAGAGCATCGAGGAGAACAGCCAGCTCCAAAAGAGACGTCTGGGGGAGAGCTTTGACTTGCTCTACGCCATCCTGGAGGAACGTAAGGGCCAGCTCCTGGAAAAGATCACCCAGGAGGAGGAGAGGAAGCTGGGGTTGCTGAGGTCCCTGGTGGAGAGGTACACGGAGCAGCTCCAGGCTAGTATCAACCTAAAGGAGAAGGCGGCCCAGACCATGGAGAAGGGCAATGCAGCCGAGTTCCTGATTAGTGGGAAGGAGCTGATCGCACAGGCAAAAGAGGCAGCTAAAGGCTCCAACATAGAGAGGCCCGAGCCTGGGTTCGAGAACATGGAGCACCTTACACTGTGCACAGACGACGTGGAGGTCATCTTGTACCAAATGGGCTTTGGACTGGGGGATGAGGATGATGATGTGGTGACAGAGGAAGAAGAAGAGGAGGAGGAAGAAGAAGAGGAGGAAGAAGAGGAGGAATAGGAAAAACTCTGTATTAGAAGTACTGTATTATTGCAGTTGAGGAGTGGTTTGGGCACTGAGATAAGGATTGGTTTGATGAACAAGCTGCTTTTTAAGAAAGAGTAACTAGTTATTTATCAACTAGTTATAACTAGGATATTCACTGTGGTGAATACACAATTTAGAGCTAAGGTGGAAAGTGCAATTCTGAAAAGTAGTTTTTTTCACTAACAAAATGCAACATTTTGTTTAGACTTTTTCATTTTTTTTATACTTTTGTATTTCTACGTGTTTATACGGTACTGTTTTTTGATATCTCCTGAAATAGATATCTCATGGAAATAACTAAGTTTACACTTGAATGCTTTTCACATAATGTACATTGCTCAAGTCAAAAAAATAAAAAAATAATCTAAAAATATAGCAAAGCATTATTCATGTTGTGTATAATATATCATTGTCTGTCAAACTATTGAAAACTTGAATTGCTGCAAAATGCACTTAATTCACTTGGTGTTGTTTTTTTTAACACAACTGTAATATTTCTAATGTAATTGACAGTTTAAAGAAATAAAGTGTTGTGGAAATACTTTTCTCGTCCTGTCCATATCCCACACACCTCGCTGACGAACAGTGCTTTATTTAGTGCTACACACATGGCTCATGAAGTTAGAGTACAGCCTTACTTAGTGTTCTTGCTAGTGAAAAATAGGGTCTATTTTTACAGGGCTAGAATGGGAGAGGTGGTGAAGGGCCTTAAAGGTCAGGAATAGATCAGTGTAGCAGGGTGGGTAGAGGAGTGGGGGGTCTCATGTTTCTATCCCTGACCTAGCCTCTTCTCCACTTGTCTTCATCATTCCAGTTGCTGTCTGACTCTGTCTGGTATGCCTATGGGTCAGAGGTCAAGCCTGATACCATTATCGCACATGAATGGAAAAAACAGAGGTAGCAGCAGCACTTTACAAAAACAGTCTGCGAGTCGAGACCACTTTAACCGGGGGTTATTTCTGATGGACGGCGTAAATGTTAAGCTGGTCACATGAATCCTTTGGTACATGCTATACATGCTAGCGCAATGACAATGCATTGAGTCAATGGGAGATTTATGTGGTTTTGAAGCAATGTACTGTAATCCATTATCACTGTGGATCCTCTTCTGCCGATCGTCTATAAAACGATGACTTCAAATGATAGGCTATGTTTAATCCATTCGCCATTCAATACCAACGACATATTTCTCTACAGTACATTTCCCAGCGTGTGAATAGACTTACTGGTTGTTCCATTTGATTTCAATCACTTTTTGACCACACCCCTTTTTGTTTTGAATGTAACTTCCCATACACATTTACTCATGTTAGAAGTGGTCAGAAAGTGACGTTTTGAACCAGAATGCCAAAACATTTAGGAGATAGAGGTGCTTGAAGTTGACTGATGTTGCATACTCCACCCTGCCATGAGACATCCATGTCTATATTCTAGAGTATACTGTGTCTCAACCGATGACTGGAACAACACGAACACATCAGACGATGTAAAATAGGATCTGAGCTACAACATATGTGAAAATGAAAAGAATCTGAGTTTATGTGTTTTCAGATATTTGATGTTAAAGGAAAAATAATTTTAATTCTAAAATTATTTAATAGTTTGACAACACTGTTTTTAATTATATTAAACTCAACGGTTTATATTTTCCAGTGATGAAGACATGGATGTCTCATGGCAGGGTGGACTATGCAACATGGGTCAACTCTGAGCACCTCTATCTCCTAAATGCTTTGGCATTCTATTTCAAAAAGTGCAAATATGTATAGAAAGTTTCGTTCAAATCAAAAAGGGTGCAGTCAAAAAGTGATTGAAATCAAATGGAACAACCCTTATTTAAGTAGCTTACGTCAACATCAACAGCAGTGAAACTGTGTGGAACCAAAGCCTGTATCACCATCTCTGGTGGAACTAGAGTTAATTTCTCTGACATTGATAGGCCTGTGTCTTTATGGGAACGACCTGACTGCCCTCTGCTCTGGAGCCATCCAGCTGACTGCTCTCAGCCTCTCACTGACCACATGGTGCTGGTGAAGAACTGATAAAGACAGTCAACAGGCTGTCAGGCTGCACTCACCGAGAGAGCACAGAAACCTCACCACCACTCACTGTAGTTACTGTACAGTTCCAACCAATATAGCCAGAGCCCAGAAACCCCACCACCACCACCACTCTACTCTACTGTGCAACTACCGAGCCTGGAGGCACACCCTGTTATGTATGGGAACCAAATATTTGTGTGTTGCCGCTGGCTAGCAGTTTATGTTAAATGTCTGTCACCAGAGACTATGTACCGGTTAGTTCTGTACTAGAATGAGACACAAGAAAGGTAAGCTACTGTAAAACAACCCATATTGTCCTACCGTATTAGATGGTAGGCTACTGTAAAACAACTCATACTGTCCTACCGTATTAGATGGTAGGCCACTGTAAAACAACCCATACTGTACTGCCATATTAGACGGTAGGCTACTGTAAAATAACCCATACTGTCCTACTGTATTAGACGGTAGGCTACTGTAAAAAAATACATACTGTACTACCGTATTAGATGGTAGACTACTGTAA
This sequence comes from Hucho hucho, assembly GCA_003317085.1. NCBI lineage: Eukaryota > Metazoa > Chordata > Actinopteri > Salmoniformes > Salmonidae > Hucho > Hucho hucho. The sequence goes on from QNTS01006961.1 coordinate 50,426, forward strand.
ACCAACCCATACTGTCCTTCTGTATTAGACGGTAAGCTACTGTAAAACAACCCATGCTTTACTGCCATATTAGACGGTAGGCAACTGTAAAACAACCCATACTGTACTGCCGTATTAGACGGTAGCCTACTGTAAAAAAAAATACATACTGTCCTACCGTATTAGATGGTAAGCTACTGTAAAACAACCCATACTGTCCTATCATATTAGACGGTAGGCTACTGTAAAACAAACCATACTGTACTGCCGTATTAGACGGTAGGCTGCTGTAAAGCAACCCATACTGTACTACCGTATTAGACGGTAGGCTGCTGTAAAGCAACCCATTCTGTACTACCGTATTAGACAGTAGGCTACTGTAAAACAACCCATACTTCACTGCCATATTAGACGGTAGGCTACTGTAAAACTACCGGTACTCTCCTACCGTATTAGACGTAGACTACTGTAAAACAACCCATACTGTTCGACCGTATTAGTTGGTAAGCTACTGTAAAACAACCCATACCGTGCTATTATACGGTAGACTACTGTAAAACAACCCATACTGTCCTACTGTATTAGACAGTAGGCTACTGTAAAACAACCCATACTGTCTTCCGTATTAGGCGGTAGGTTACTGTAAAACAATCCATACTGTACTACCGTATTAGACGGTAGTCTACTGTAAAACAAGCTAGATTGACGAAGGCAACTGCGTTTCCTAACGCTGCAAAAAACTTCACACACCTGTCTTCAAGCTTCTACTCTTTAGACTACTCAGCCCAGGCAGTGTGAATGTGAACTGACTGTATGTAATTTAGATCAGCTGGAATTGTACACCATAACTTGTCAAAGTAGCATTGACATGATCTGAGATGATAAGTATGTTTGAGATGATAGGTGGTGTATTCTTGTATTCTT
>QNTS01006962.1:11601-34655 GCA_003317085.1 Hucho hucho
TATCTGGTCAGCTAATCAACATGTTATTACTAATATCTGGTCAGCTTATCAACATGTTATTACTAATATCTGGTCAGCTTATCAACATGTTATCACTAATATCTGGTCAGCTTATCAACGTGTTATTACTACTATCTGGTCAGCTAATCAACATGTTATTACTATTATATGGTCAGCTTATCAACATGTTATTTTCATTCAATATTGTGGTTGAAATTCCCCAAAGTTGTTTCCATGTAAAATACTTATTTTTCACAACTCTCGCTCAACTTTCTTCACCTGGTGGAAGAGGGAGGCCACACCTTTACCCGGCTGAAGAGGTAGCTCACACTTTTACCTGGTTGAAGAGGTAGCTCAGACTTTTACCTGGTTGAAGAGGGATGCCACAACTTTACCTTGTTGACGAGGGAACCCACAAAACACCAGGAAGCAGAAGATCCAGCATTGGGTGCATGGCAGGAGACTGAGAAGACAGGCCAGAGCAGTGATAGTGAGAAGTCATCTCTCCTATTCTCCATGGGGTAAGAAAGTTTGTGCTTCTAGAAGATCCAGACTCTCTAGCAATCTCCCGCGTCGACTCAAGGTAAGGTGAAAGGTAAGAGAGAAAATGATTCACCAAGAGAGGGAACTCCCATGGACAACGCATCAACTCAAAGTAAGGTTAAAGGTAAGAGAGAAAGTTATTCACCAAGAGAGAGATCTCCCATGGACAATGCATCGACTCAAGCTAAGGTTAAAGGTGAGAGAGAAAGTTATTCACCAAGAGAGAAATCTTGCAAGGTTTGTGACTCACTTACAAGCGCCATGGTTTGAGTCAGAAAAACAACCAAATTTGGGTTTCTCTCATTAGCTTGAGTGGGTCTAGTGTGTGCGTGTGTTAGTCTGTGTGTGTGTGTGACTACACTGCTTTCTTCGTCCCTTTCACAGCTAGAGAAGGACACATTGTTTAGTCATCTTTATCCCAACACAATGTCAGTCTGGGTCACACATTACTCACTCTGGATGCTCAGTCCCAAATGGAATCCTATTCCCTTACATAGTACATTAGTTTTGACCAGGGACGGTGCCATTAAGGACACATCCCAGGAACCAAACCAAGGTTCATTCTTGCTTGAGGCTGGCCACCTGTTTCTGTTTGTCTCAGTGGTATACGTGGGTTTTTAATTCATGTTTTGTAAGTTCATCTAAAACTAATTTGTTGGAGCTGGAGCTGAGAGCAGAGAGGTCCTTCCGTGGGTGTTATAGTGTTAAGCCTTGCTTCCTGATTGGGTGCGAGTCTAATCCGTGGCTTGTGGATGGGCTTCGAGTGGCCTTTCTCTGACGCCCACACTATTCCTACTCTCATCCTCTCTCTTTCTCTCCTTACCTCCTCTCCCTCTCTCTTCTCTACTCTCCTTTTCTCTTCTCTCCCCCTTTCCTCTCTTCTTTTCCTTCTCTCTTCTCTCCTCTCCTTCACTCTTCTCTCCCCCTCTCCCCCTCTCCTCTTCTCCTCCATCTACTTCTGTTGCCATGACACATCAATGAAATGTACAGTAAACATTGCACTCACAAAAGTTCCAAAAGAATAAAGACATGTAAAATGTCATATTATGTCAATATACAGTGTTATAGTGATGTGCAAATAGTTAAAGTACAAAAGGGAAAATACGTAAACATAAATATGGGTTGTATTTACAATGGTGTTTGTTCTTCACTGGTTGCCCTTTTCTTGTGGCAACAGGTCACACATCTTGCTACTGTGACGGCACACAGTGGTATTTCACCCAATAGATATGTGAGTTTATCAAAATTTTATTTGTTTTCAAATTCTTTGTGGGTCTGTGTAATCTGAGGGATATATATGTCTCTAAGGTTAAAGGTGATAGGGCAATGGGTTCTATAACTGATTAAAATATTTTTAGCCAGGTTCTAATTGGTAGGTCGAATTTTATGTTCCTTTTTGGTGGCACAGAAGGCCCTTATTTTTTTGGAACACCATTACTTTTGTCTTACTGAGATTTACTGTCAGGACCCAGGTCTGGCAGAATCTGTACAGAAGATCTACATGCTGCTGTAGGCACTCCTTGGTTGGGGACAGAAGCACCAGATCATCAGCAAATGGTAGACATTCAACTTCAGATTCTAGGAGGGTGAGGCCGGGTGATGCAGACTATTCTAGTGCCCTCGCCAAGTTGTTGATATACAGTTGAAGTCGGAAGTTTACATACACTTAGGTTGGAATCATTAAAACTCGTTTTTCAACCACTCCACAAATGTCTTGTTAACAAACTATAGTTTTGGCAAGTCGGTTAGGACATCTACTTTGTGCATGACACAAGTCATTTGTCCAACAATTGTTTACAGACAGATTATTTAACTTATAATTCACTGTATCACAATTCCAGTGGGTTAGAAGTTGACATACACTAAGTTGAATGTGCCTTTTAAATAGCTTGGAAAATTCCAGAAAATGATGTCATGGCTATAGAAGCTTCTTATAGGCTAATTGACATCATTTGAGATATTTTGGAAGTGTACCTGTGGATGTATTTCAAGGCCTACCTTCAAACTCAGTGCCTCTTTGCTTGACATCATGGGGAAATCAAAAGAAATCAGGCAAGACCTCAGACATAAAATTGCAGACCTCCACAAGTCTGGTTCATCCTTTGGAGCAATTTCCAAATGCCTGAAGGTACCACGTTCATCTGTACAAACAATAGTACGCAAGTATAAACACCATGGGACCACGCAACCGTCATACCGCTGAGGAAGGAGACGCGTTCTGTCTCCTAGAGATGAACATACTGTGGTGCGAAAAGTGCAAACCAATCCAAGAACAACAGCAAAGGACCTTGTGAAGATGCTGGAGGAAACAGGTACAAAAGTATCTATATACACAGTAAAACAAGTCCTATATCGACATAACCTGAAAGGCCGCTCAGCAAGGAAGAAGCCACTGCTCCAAAACCGCCATAAAAAAGCCAGACTACGGTTTGCAACTGCGCATGGGGACAAAGATCGTACTTTTTGGAGAAATGTCATCTGGTCTGATGAAATAAAAATATAACTTTTTGGCCATAATTACCATCGTTATGTTTGGAGGAAAAAGGTGGAGGCTTGCAAGCCGAAGAACACCATCCCAACTGTGAAGCACGGGGGTGGCAGCATCATGTTGTGGGGGTGCTTTGCTGCAGGAGGGACTGGTGCACTTCACAAAATAGATGGCATCGTGAGGTAGGAAAATTATGTGGATATATTGGAGCAACATCTCAAGACATCAGTCAGGAAGTTAAAGATGGGTCTTCCAAATGGACAATGACCCTAAGCATACTTCCAAAGATGTGGCAAAATGGCTTAAGGACAATAAAGTCAAGGTATTGAAGTGGCCATCACAAAGCCTTGACCTCAAACCTATAGAAAATTTGTTGGCTGAACTGAAAAAGCTTGTGCGAGCAAGGAGGCCTACAAACCTGACTCAGTTACACCAGCTCTGTCAGGAGGAATGGGCCAAATTTCACCCAACTTATTGTGGGAAGCTTGTGGAAGGCTACCCAAAACGTTTGACCCAAGTTAAACAATTTAAAGGCAATGCTACCAAATACTAATTGAGTGTATGTAAACTTCTGACCCACTAGGAACGTGATGAAAGAAATAAAAGCTGAAATAAATTATTCTCTCTACTGTTATTCTGAGATGTCGAGAGATGAGTACGGATTGGTCTGCCATTCAGCACACTTCTGTCTATTTGAGCTGGTCAGTATGTGAAGGGAATCCTGTCTAACGAGGCTTGAAATATATCACGTAGTAGAACTGCATCAGTGTTGCTCTCCAATTTCTGGAGGACCGAGTTTTGAAGTCAGTGAAATTAGAGTATGATCGCTAAGGACATGAAAAAAACACCTGTCTCCGGATTACATCTTCAAACTAAGGGCAACCTTGGCATCCGTGACAGGGAGATGCGTCCAACCATGATGTATAACGGGTAAAATAGTCTAGCTAGCTACATTTTCAGATATAACATGTTTCTAATTTTGACAAAGTCGTTTTCATTTCAAGTTAAAGTGTACTGATAAGCTAGCTAGCTAATGTTAGCTGGCTGGCTCGCTAGCTAACAATATGTGTATGATCTCATTATTCGTATCTCAGACCAATTTGCTTGGCTAGTTATAGCCTACTGTTAGCTAGCTAACATTAACCTGGTTGGTTAGCCTCTCTAGGAGCGGCAGCTGGGGTGATGGTTTTGGAGTGTCTGGCGTGCCCAAAGTAAAATGCTTGCCACTCAGGCTCAGAAAATAGGATATGCACATAATTAGTACCATTGGATAGGAAACACTCTGAGGTTTCCAAAAGTGTTAACATCATGTCTGTGAGTATAACAGAACTCATTTGGCAGGCAAAAACCAGAGAAAATTCCATCCGGAAATGTCATTCTGGTGGCTTATGGCCCACTTTGAGAAAGTGCCTATTGAAAACCCCTTATATCAGGACACTGAATGTAGTACCTATGGCTTCCACTGGATGTCAGCAGTGTATATATAAAGTATCATAGCAATCGGAACTAATGTGTTGAATAGGTAGGGGTTTTGGTGAGAGGAGCTCTTTTTCGGTTGCATGTTTTTGGGTGCACGTTTGGCTGAGTGGTCCACTTTATTTGACTTATATAACGTTTAGGTGACCATCCAAGTGAAATATTATCACTTTTATTCATAAAAGGATAGCCAAGGATGCATTTTAATTGGTTTTTGTTTTGTTGAGGAAAAGTTTATAGGTTTAGTTGAACGCGTTCTCTTAACGTTGGATTTTCTGAACACAAGGCGCCAACCAAACTGAGATTTATGGATATAATAAATGACTTTTTCTAACCAAATACCCATGGATTGTCTTCGTTGGACACTTGGGAAGCCGTCAGCAGAAGTTCTACAAAAGGTAAGGCACAGGTTTTCCCTGTGAAATGCATTTGCTATGGACCGCGCTGGCTAATGATTTCATGGTTATGGAAAATATTGAAGGTGCTACCCTCAAACAATCAAATGTAGTGCTTTTGCCGTAAAGCCTTTTTGAAATCTGACAACGCTGTGATATTGCCAAGAAGCAGAGCTTTTGATGAGTATGAAACACTTGTATATTCATGCATGTTTAATAATTCAACTTTTGGATTTTGCCTTGCATTTCACCTGGTAGTGTCGGGAGTGGGCGCCCCACCACTCCCTAAGAAGTTAGCTACCTGCAGATTCATGCAGGGTTGTAACGTCACGACTTTGGATTTTGGTTCATTGTTTAGCTAGCTAGCTAGCTACATGTCTTAACAAAATACTCCACTATGCAAGTATCAACTGTTAGCCAGTTAGCTTGGGTGCTTGACTGCTGTTGCTGGACAGAACGCTCGGATCAACCCTTAAAGAGATTGGTGGAGCTAAAGCTTAAGAGGGTACGAACGATGCTGAATGGGTGTAGACAAAGAAAAGCTCTCCAGTAGGTTTTCCCAAATATTCAAAGGCCATTTTATCAGAAGTGAGGTTACAAGTTCATCAACTTTCAAAAGCAGAAGTACTTTCCCATTGTTCCTCAAATGCAGTGTCGGACATATCATTTTGTAGCTCTGTGCCTCTGCTTTTATCTAATGTAAAAAAAAAAACACAATTTCAAATGTTTCTACATAAGACCGAATCAAGGCAGTCGGTCACTTATAGGGTGTGGCTAAGGCTTGCTTGGGGTGGTCTCAGCTGGTTGGGGTGTGGCTGGTGATGCTTTGGTCTGGGTGTAAGACCTCTTGGGTTCTGTCGGTACAGGTCTCTCCCTCTCTCTTTCTCCATCATACCACTATTTCTACCTCTACCTCTCACTCTTTTTGCCATATTTGCTGTGAAGTCCATTTTTACTGGCGACTGTCATTAGGTGCCTATCCCTATCTAAACAATTCCTCTGTGTCTCACTATATCTTACTGCAAACCCACCAGCAGCAAATGACTATGGGTATAATGCAACATGCAGTCACTGTGAAACACTGATTCCTTTAAAGGGAAAGAGAAAGGGGATTGGTAGGCAGGCTCAGTGAAGTCTCTGTCTATCTGTCTGTCTGTCTGTCTGCTGGGTGTCTGTCTGCTGTCTGTCTGCAGGGTGTCTGTCTGCTGTCTGTCTGCAGAGTGTCTGTCTGTCTGCAGAGTGTCTGTCTGTCTGTCTGTCTGCTGTCTTTCTGTCTGTCTGTCTTCTGGGTGTCTGTCTGTCTTCTGGGTGTCTGTCTGCTGGGTGTCTGTCTGTCTGCTGGGTGTCTGTCTGTTGGGTGTATGTGTATGTGAGAGTGAGACAGAGAGAGAGAGTGATATGCACTTCCTAACCTAACCTATTTCCCTCAGATTACACAGACCCACAAAGATTTTGAAAACATTCAAATTTTGATAAACTCCCGTAACTATTAGGTGAAATACCACAGTGTGCAATCACAGCAGCAATATTTGTGACCTGTTGCAACAAGAAAAGGGAAACCAGAGGAAGGAATAGAAAGAGAGAAACAAGGGGATTGGGATGAAAAAAGAGAGAAAGAAATCGGGGCTTCCAGGTCTGCCTGACTGAAAAAGATAGACAAGAGGTGTTTGTGACTTGAGTGAGGAAACGGAAGCGAGGGAGAGCGTTTGTCCTCAGAGGTGACGGTTTTCCATTATCTCTTGTATATCATCAGCATGTTAATGGACAAACAGCTGGCTCTGATTAACATAGGAGGGAGAGCCAAGCATTCGTACACAACTGTAGCAAAAACATCTACCAATAACTCTCCATTGGTCAGCATCAGTAAGTATAAACAGGATTGATTCAGAAAAAAGAGGATACCTAGTCAGTTGAACAATTGAATGCTTTAAATCCGAAATATGTCTTCCGCATTTAACCCAACACCTCTGAATCAGAGACGTTGAGGGAGGGCTTCCTTTTAATCGACGTCATCGGCACCCGGGGAGCAGTTGTTCCACAGAGCAGTTGTTCCACAGAGCAGTTGTTCCACAGAGAAGTTGTTCCATAGAGCAGTTGTTCCACAGAGCAGTTGTTCCACAGAGCAGTTGTTCCACAGAGCAGTTGTTCCACAGAGCAGTTGTTCCATAGAGCAGTTGTTCCACAGAGCAGTTATTCCACAGAGCAGTTGTTGGGGGTTGCAGAATAAAGCCCTAAGTGTCTATGTGCGCTGATGACTCAACAGTCAATTAAATAACGGAGCCATTGAACACAGAGCTCCAGTCAGTTTTAGAATGGGTAACTAGCAATGGGCTGGTACTAAATAGCTCAAAAACTAGAAGAAAAACCCTTGAATGAGTAGGTCTGTCCAAACTTTTGACTGGTACTGTACACGTAGGGCAAGGTGTCAGTAACATGCATGTCAATCTCGCCTGGCTCAAAGTTGAGGAGACATTGACTGCATCACTATTGATCTTTGTGCGAGTTATTGATGTGTTGTAGATACCAAACTGTCTGTTCAAGCAGTTGGCACACAGTTCAAAACTCATTGGTAACACAACACAAGGCATGCAACCAGAGGTATCTTCACAGTCCCCAGGTCCAGAACAGAGGCTGGGAAACGCACAGTATTAAATAGAGCCATGAATACATGGAACTCTCTGCCAACCCAGGTAAATCAAGCTAGCAGATAAATTAACACCTTACTGCACAAAGTGGATTGTGAAGAGACAATGCCAAACGTACATATCTTGTATTGTAATTTGCATCGTGTTATGCATTAGACCTAGATACTGTGTGTACGTAACGATATGTAGGCTATGTGTGACGTTTTAAATGTATTTCAGTCCTTGACTAGTAATGTGCTGTACTATGTAATGTGCTGTACTGTACTATGTATTATGTCATGTTTCATGTGGACACCTGTATCTGATGCTTTTCCAAAACGGCTAACGGTTTTCCTAATAATTACCGTTACCAAGAACAGGATCATTTTTCCCACTTTTTTCAGAGACTTGTCCCAAAGCCACTCCTGCATTGACTTGGCTGTGTGCTAAGGGTCGTTGTCTTGTTGGAAGGTGAACCTTTGCCCCAGTCGGAGGTCCTGAGTACCCAGGAGCAGGTTTTCATCAAGGATCTCTCTGTACTTTGCTCTGTTCATCTTTGCCTCGATCCTGACTAGTCTGCCAGTCCCTGCCGTTGAAAAACATCCCCACAGCATGATGCTGCCACCACCATGCTTCACTGTAGGGAGGGTGCCAGGTTTCCTCCAGAGGTGACGCTTGGAATTCAGGCCAAAGAGTTCAATATTGGTTTCATCAGACCAAAGAATCTTCTTTCTCATGGTCAGAGAGTCTTTAGGTGCATTTTGGCAAACTCTGAGTGGGCTGTCGTGTGCCTTTTACTGAGGAGTGGCTTTCATTTAGCCACTCTACCATAAAGGCCTGATTGGTGGAGTGCTGAAGAGATGGTTGTCCTTCTGGAAGGTTCTCCCATCTCCACAGAGGAACCCTAGAGCTCTTTGATTTTTGCTCTGACATGAACTGTCAACTGAGGGACCTTATATATACAGGTGTGTGCCTTTCCAAATCATGTCCAATCAATTGAATTTACCACAGTTGGACTCCAATCAAGTTGTAGAAACATCTCAATGATGATACATGGAAACAGGATGCACCTGAGCTCAATTTTGTGTCTCAAAGCAATGGGTCTGAATACTCATGTACTTATGTTTTTTATTTTTAATACATTTACAAAAAACAGTTTTGGGGTATTGTGTGTAGATTGCTGAGCATTTTTAGAATAAGGCTGTAACGTAACAAAATGTGGAAAAAGCCAAAGGCACTGTATATTACAAAGAAATTAGCAATCACCTCACTATTGCTGCATAAAACTGTCAAATCTCTGCGATGTTACCACATAAAACTGTCAAATCACCACAATATTACAACATTAAACTTTTTGATCACTGCACTACGAAAGAGGGCCTGCAATTTTAACCAATCACCACACTACATAAAATGGTTCAATCAAGCCACACGCCAACAAACCGTTCCCCATCAGCACATTTTTGTGACAAATTGGAAAAAAAACTATGCCAATTGCCATGCAAAAGACTTGCTGCAGCAAAACAAGCATTTTTGCTTGCAAATTTCCCAAAACAAAAGCAGGAAACGCCTGGAGGGACTGCCTTCCCCTCTGCTAGATGGTGAGAATTCCAATCAAAACAACTTTTAAACTCTAGAGATTCCTTCCCTGAACTAAGAATGCAGTAACACAGTAGGCAGTCAGCAAGAGACTATAGCCCAAAGACAATTTTTTTTATTATAAACAAACATGTAGAAAGTACTGAAGTAATGAGCTCCCTTGCCTGGATTGCGTAACATAAACCATCAAGTAACAGTGTCTTTGGAGTGGCCTCCCCAGAGTATGTTCTCTGTTAGTTTCCCACAAAGTAGTTTGACTGTTTTCTGTTGCCTTATTAAGACTTCAGTTTGAAGGAACGAGTATATGGTATATTATATTATATTATTGAAGGAACTGCTCTGTGGAACAACTGCTCTGTGGAACAACTGCTCTGTGGAACAACTGCTTTCTGGTAAGGTACATATAAGCAACCCACATGTGCACACACACGCACACAAGCACACGCACAAACCAATCTGACTGTATTAAGGACACTACAGATAGGAAGGACTTGGTAATAACACTAAGGAAATTACAGATAGGAAGGACTGGGTAAAAACACTAAGGACACTACAGATAGGAAGGACTGGGTAATAACACTAAGGACACTACATATACAGTTGATGTCGGAAGTTTACATACACCTTATCCAAATATATTTAAACTCAGTTTTTCACAATTCCTGACACAATTCCTGACAAAAATTCCCAGTCTTAGGTCAGTTAGGATCACCACTTTATTTAAATACTTTGAAATGACAGAATAATAGCTGAGAGAATGATTTATTTCAGATTTTATTTATTTCATCACATTCCCAGTGGGTCAGAAGTTTACATACACTCAATTAGTATTTGGTAGCATTGCCTTAAAATGGTTTAACTTGGGTCAAACGTTTCAGTTAGCCTTCCACCAGTTTCCCACAATAAGTTGGGTGAATTTTGGCCCATTCCTTCTGACAGAGCTGGTGTAACTGATTCAGGTTTGTAGGCCTCCATGCTCGCACACGCTTTTTCAGTTCTGCCCACACAAATGTCTATAGGATTGAGGTCAGGGCTATGTGATGGCCACTCCAATACCTTGACTTTGTTGTCCTTAAGCCATTTTGCCACAACTTTGGAAGTATGCTTGGGGTCATTGTCCATTTGGAAGACCCATTTGCGACCAATCTTTAACTTCCTGACTGATGTCTTGAGATGTTGCTTCAATATATCGACGTAATTTTCCATCCTCATGATGCCATTATTTTGAGAAGTGCACCAGTCCCCCCTGCAGCAAAGCACCCTCACAACATGATGCTGCCACCCTCGTGCTTCACAGTTGGGATGGTGTTCTTTGGCTTGCAAGCCTCCTCCTTTTTTCTCCAAACATAACAATGGTCATCATGGCCAAACAGTTCTATTTTTGTTTCATCAGACCAGAGGACATTTCTCCAAAAAGTACGATCTTTGTCCCCATGTGCAGTTGCAAACCATAGTCTGGCTTTTTTATGGTGGTTTTGGAGCAGTGGATTCTTCCTTGCTGAGCGGTCTTTCAGGATATGTCGATATAGGACTCGTTTTTTTGTGGATATAGATACTTTTGTACCTGTTTCCTCCAGCATCTTCACAAGGTCCTTTGCTGTTGTTCTGGGATTGATTTGCACATTTCGCACCAAAGTACGTTCATCTCAAGGAGACATTACGCGTCTCCTTCCTGAGCGGTATGACGGTTGCGTGGTCCCATGGTGTTTATACTTGCGTACTATTGTTTGTACAGATGAACATGTTACCTTCAGGCGTTTTGAAATTGCTCCCAAGGATGAAACAGACTTGTGGAGGTCTTGGCTGATTTCTTTTGATTTTCCCATGATGACAAGCGAAGAGGCACTGAGTTTGAAGGTAGACCTTGAAATACATCCACAGGTACACCTCCAATTGACTCAAATTATGTCAATTAGACTGTCAGAAGCTTCTAAGTGAAATAATCTGTCTGTAAACAATTGTTGAAAAAATTACTTGTGTCACGCACAAACCGACTTTTGTGGAGTGGTTGAAAAAACGAGATTTAATGACTCCAACATAAGTGTATGTAAACTTCAACTGTATATAGCAACAGGCAAAGCTTCAATACAGGACAAAGATCGAATCATCCTACACCGGCTCTGACGCTCGTCAGATGTGGCATGGCTTGCAAACCATTACAGACTACAAAGGGAAGCACAGCCGAGAGCTGCCCAGTGACACAAGCCTACCAGACGAGGTAAACTACTTCAATGCTCGCTTCGAGGCAAATTACACTGAAACATGCATGAGAACACCAGCTGTTCCGGAAGACTGTGTGATCAAGCTATCCGCAGCCATTGTGAGTAAGACCTTTAACTACTTACGGAGTGTTGCATAGTCATCAAAAGCTCTGCTTCTTGGCAATATCACAGCGTTGTCAGATTTCAAAACGGCTTTATGGCGAAAGCACAACATTTGATTGTTTGAGGGTAGCACCTCCAATATAGCATAAATTCATAAACCATCGCGGTTTACACAAAACATATTTCCCAGCGAAAACAAATCCCTTACCTTTTGAAGAACTTCTGCTGAGGGCTTCCCAAGTGTCCAACGAAGACATCCAATCGGGTTTTCGCCTGCTATATCAGTTCTGTTATACTCACAGACAATACTTTAACTATCTTAGAAACTTCAGAGTGTTTCCTATCCAATAGTATTAATTATGTGCATATCCTAGTTTCTGGGCATGAGTGGCAGGCCTTTTGCTTTGGGCACGCCAGACTCTCCAAAACCGACACCTCAGCTGCCGCTCCCTAAGAAGTTAAACAGGTCAACATTCACAAGGCCGCAGGGCCAGACAAATTACCAGGACGTGTACTGTGAGCATGCTCTGACCAACTGGCAAGTGTCTTCACTGACATTTTCAACCTCTCCCTGCCCGAGTCTGTAATACCAACATGTTTTAAGCAGACCACAATAGTCCCTGTGCCCATGAACACTAAGGTAACCTGCCTATATGACTGCCGACCCATAGCACTCACGTCTGTAGCCATGAAATGCTTTGAATGGCTGGTCATGGCTCACATCCAGAAACCCTAGTCCCACTCCAACTTGCATACTGCACCAACAGATCCACAGATGATGTTATCTCTTTTGCACTCCACACTGCCCTTTCCCACCTGGACAAAAGGAACACCTATGTGAGAATGCTATTCATTGACTACAGCTCAGCGTTCAACACCATAATGCCCTCAAAGCTCATCAATAAGCTTAGGACCCTGGGACTAAACACCTCCGTCTGTAACTGGATCCTGGACTTCCTGACGGGCTGCCCCCAGGTGGTAAGGGTAGGTAACAACAAATCCGCCACGCTGATCCTCAACACAGGGGCCCCTCAGGGGTGCGTGCTCAGTACCCTCCTGTACTCCCTGTTCACTCATGACTGCATGGCCAGCCACGACTCCAACACCATCATTACATTTGTCGATGACACAACAGTGGTAGGCCTGATCACCGATAACAACGAGACAGCCTATAGGGAGGAGGTCAGAGACCTGGCCGTGTGGTGCCAGAACAACAATCTCTCTCTCAACGTGATCAGGACAAAGGAGATGATTGTGGACTACAGGAAAAGGATGACCGAGCACGCCCCCATTCTCATTGACGGGGCTGCAGTGGAGCAGGTTGAGAGTTCCTTGGTGTCCACATCACCAACAAAATAACATAGTCCAAGCACACCAAGACAGTCGTGAAGAGGGCACAACAAAACCTATTCCCCCTCAGGAGACTGAAAATATTTGCCATGGGTCCTCAGATCCTCAAAAGGTTCTACAGCTGCACCATCGAGAGCATCCTGGCTGGTTGCATCATTGCCTGGTATGGCAACTGCTCGGCCTTCTGACCGCAAGGCACTACAGGATGGTAAGTTGGTAGTTGGAGATATACCTCTAGTGGTATGGGGACTGTTCTTTGGCAAAGTGCGTGGGGTTATATCCTGCCTGTTTGGCCCTGTCTGGGTGTATCATCGGACGGGGCCACAGTGTCTCCCGACCCCTCCTGTCTCAGCCTCCAGTATTTATGCTGCAGTAGTTTATGTGTCGGAGGGCTATGGTCAGTCTGTTATATCTGGAGTATTTCTCCTCTCTTATCCGGTGTCCTGTGTGAATTTAAGCATGCCCTCTCTAATTCTCTCTCTTTTTCTCTCTTTCTTTCTTTCTTTCTTTCTTTCTCTCGGAGGACCTGAGCCTGAGGACCATTCCTCACGACTACCTGGCCTGATGATTCCTTGCTGTCCCCAGTCCACCTGGCCGTGCTGCTGTTCCAGTTTCAACTGTTCTGCCTGCAGCTATGGAAACCTGACCTGTTCACCAGACATGCTGCCTGTCCCAGACCTGCTGTTTTCAACTCTCTATAGACAGCAGGAGTGGTAGAGATACTCTGAATGATCGGCTATGAAAAGCCAACTGACATTTACTCCTGAGGTGCTGACCTGTTGCACCCTCGATAACCACGGTGATTATTATTATTTTTCCCTGCTGGTCATCTATGAACATTTTAAAAACTTGGCCATGTTCTGTTATAATCTGTACCCGGCGCAGCCAGAAGAGGACTGGCCACCCATCACAGCCTGGTTCCTCTCTAGGTTTCTTCCTAGGTTCTGGCCTTTCTAGGGAGTTTTTCCTAACCACCGTGCTTTTACACCTGCAATGCTTGCTGTTTGGGGTTTTTGGCTGGGTTTCTGTACAGCACTCTGTGACATCAGCTGATGTAAGAAGGGCTTTATAAATACATTTGATTGACATTTGATTGTGAGAACGGCCCAGTCCATCACTAGGGCCAAACTTCCTGCCATCCAGGACCTTTATACCAGGCAGTGTCAGAGGAAGGCCCTAAAAATTGTCAAAGACTACAGCCACCCTAGTCATAGAATCTCTCTGCTACCGCACAGCAAGCGGTACCAGTACAGTCCAAGAGGCTTCTCAACAGCTTCTACCCCCGAGCCATAAGACTCCTGAACAGCTAATCAAATGGCTACCCAGACTATTTGCAGTGCCCCCCCCACCCCCTCTTTACACCACTGCTACTCTCTGTTGTCATCTATCCATAGTCACTTTAATAACTCTACCTACATGTATATACTACCTCAACTAACTAGTGCCCCCGCACATTGACTCTGTATCGGTACCCCCCCTGCATATAGTCTCGCTATTGTTATTTTTCTCTTTAATTATTTGTTACTTTTGTATCTTATTCTTGTCCATATTTTTTTTAAACTGCATTTTTGGTTAGCTACACACTAAGGACACTGACAGGGATGATTCAGTAATACGTGAAATTAGGTAACAATTGAGAGCAGATTGGAACATATTTACCGTGATGATACTACTCAGGTTTCAGAGACATTATGGAATTCAGAAACATCTGGGATGAGGGCTGATGAGGGCTGATTTGCGCTGATGATGGCTGATGAGGGCTGATGAGGGCTGAAGAGGGCTGATGAGGGCTTCCTTTTATCTTGTGTGCATCCCAAATGGAACCTTGTTAATAGTGCACTATTTCTGGCCACTACATTTGAGTAAATGTCAACCCTGTTCATCATGTTAAGTTGTGCACTGCAAATTTCATTTTTTTCTTGATTTTTCATGCATATTACATATTTTAGTATAATATGATTCACATTAAAATTGTCGATTACATATACAGATCACCAATTTCTCCACATTTTATTATCTTACAAAGTTGGATTAAAATTGATTGAATTGTAATTTCTTGTCAAAGATTACTCATTACTCTGTAATGGCATAATGGCAAACAATTCTAACATTTCTTGAAAAGTAATGAAAAATTAAACACTAATAGACCTAGATTACAGCGATTACAGCTGTGAGTCTTTCTGGGTAAGTCCCTAAGAGCTTTGCACACCTGGATTGTACAATATTTTCCCATTATTCTTTTCAGCATTCTTCAAGCTCTATCAAGGTGATGAGGGTCATGCCACACAGCAGTTGTAAAGTTTTGCCATAGATTTTCAAGAAGATTTAAGTCGAAACTGTTACTTAGTCACTTGGGAACATTCACCATCTTGGTAAGCAACTCCAGTGTAGATTTGATCTTGTGTTTTAGGTTATTGTCCTGCTTAAATGTGAATTTATTTCCCAGTGTCTGGTGGAAAGCAGACGGAAGCAGGTTTTCCTCCTGTGTATTTTTTTCACTCTGTCATTTAGGTCATTATTGTGGATCAACTACAATGTTGTTGATCCGTTCCACAGTGTTCTCTCATCGCAGCCATTGAACTCTGTATTTTTTATGTGTCTGGGTGGTTTAATACATCCTTCAAAGCATAATTATTATTAACTTTACCATGCTTAACTTCGTTGGGAGCAGCGCAACGAGGTGACCGTTTTGGAGACCCTGGCGTACCCAAAGTAAAATGCCTCCCATTCAGGCCCAGAAAATAGGATATGCACATATTTAGTACCATTGGATAGGAAACACTCTGAATTTTCTAAAAGTGTTAACCATTTGTCTGTGAGTAAAACAGAACGGATATGGCAGGCGAAAACCCGAGGAATTTCTGTCCTGGAAAAAGTGGTTTTGACACATTGCCTCATTTAGAGCCCCTCCCTTATGAAAATTCCCTTATAAGGGCATATGAATGCAGTACCTATCGCTTCCTCTGGATGTCAACAGTCTCGAGAAAGTGTTCAAATTCTTTTTAGATGCTTTTAGAGCAGAGAAGAAGAGGAATAAGGAAGTGTCCACGCAGTTGTCAGTACAAGTAAATGCGCGCTCCCGGCTTGCGCGTTCTTTGGTTTTTTCCTTTCTTATCGCCCAGTTTATATTCCGGTTGAAATATTATACAACATATACATTGAAGTGTTCCTAAAGATAAGGATAAGGAGTTCTCTTCACGTTTCAATGGAGGAGTCGACGCTGTTTTTTCTGATTATAACGCGCCAACCAAACGGAAACTTTTTCTAACAAAAGAACCATGGATTGTCTTCGTTGGACACTTGGGAAGCCCTCAGCAGAAGTTCTTCAAAAGGTAATTGATTTGTTTTTGCTGTGAAATGTGTTTTCTGTGAACCGTGGAGGCTTATGAATTTATGGTAATGGGAAAAATAGTGAAGGTGCTACCCTCAAACAATCAAATGTAGTGCTTTCGCCGTAAAGCCTTTTTGAAATCTGACAACGCTGTGATATTGCCAAGAAGCAGAGCTTTTGATGACTATGAAGCACTTGTATATTGATGCATGTTTAATAATTCAACTTTTGGATCTTGAATTTGGCGCCTTGCATTTCACCTGGTAGTGTCGGGAGCGCCCCACCGCTCCCTAAGAAGTTAAAGAGTGACTGCCCTATGTGGCATCGATTGAATTCAGAAACATTTATTCTATTGTCAAAATTGACTACAAAGTGTACAAAGGATCATTTTGGTCATAAAGGCAGTCTCCTCCAAAACAGATTTGCGAGAAAAACGGAAAAACGGTATGTCACGGAATGAAGTGAACCTATTCGGCAGCTGGCAGCACCCAAGTAATATCCAAAGTCAATCCAAAGTCAAACCAACTTCGCCACGGTCGCACACCAGCTAATTGGCAAAATAATTTGGCGAACTTCCCACCTGTGAACAAACACAAGAGACACCAACATCAAACCAACTCACGTTTGAATTTGGTCTCGGCCACTAGCATTTCTTAATGAACCAAATCTATAATGTGGTCAACTCAGGAAGTAAGGTTACCCTTTAAAGAGATAATCAATGTCTAATTTGTTATTGTTACCCATTTACCAATCACTGCTCTTCTTTCTTTCAAAAAGCTCCCTCGTGTTTGTAGTTGAATCTGTGCTTGAAAATCAATACTAGACTGAGGGACCTTACAGATGTTGTATGTATGGGGGTCAGAGGAAGGGGTAGTCATTCAAAAACCATGGCAACCCCTATTACTTCAGAAAGAGTGAGTCCATGTCACTTATTATGTGATTCGTTAAGACACATTTTACTCCTGAATTAATTTAGGCTTGCCTAAACAAAGGGGGTGAATAAGGTAACACTACAGACTGCCAGTGACATTTCAACTAACTATCTGATAACCCGAACCCTAACCTTAACCCTTATCCTAACCCTAAACTTAACCCTTACCCTAACTTTAGCCCTAACCTTAAAGAAAAAACGGTATTTGTTTCATTAGTCCATTGTTGACATAAGTCCCAAAATGTGTTGCTTTTCAAGATATGTGTCATATCCACTCCCGCTCCGGCGCTCAACGTCGGCGGTTTACTAACCACCGGTCCAGGCAACCTATCATTACGCACACCTGCGCCCCATCATGAGACACACCTGGACTTCGTCACTACCCTGATTACTACCCCTTTATCTATCACTCCCTAGCATCACTCTTCCGGCAGTCTTGGTTCTGTGTTCACGTCCAGTCACGCTCTTGTTTTGTATCGCTCTATGTTCTTTAATATTATTAAACTCGCAGCGTCATCGTGATCATCTCCCAGATGGTTGGCGAACAGGGACACTTACTTCGCCAATAACACGACCAACTGGTGCAACTGGGTACGGCTATGGATGAGGTCCTCTGTGTTCTTTAACGTCTCAACATTACCCGAGGGGCTTCACCTCCACCTAGCGGAGGATTGTCTACCACAAGTCGACCCAGCAAGCCAGCACCCCATCCCAAACAGCAGTCCACCCAGGTCAGCGATGCCGTTTGTCCCTCCCTCGACAAATATGAGGGGACTCCATCCAAATGTCGTGGCTTCCTACTCCAGTGCTCCCTCTATTTCGCACATCAGATGGGAGCCCCCACCACCGAGAGATCCAAGGTTGCCAAGGTTATTTCTCTGTTGACCGGACTGGCGTTGGAGTGGGCTACGGCCATCTGGGAGGAGGAGCTGGCTTCCAATGAGGGGTTCATGGCTCTGTTCAGAGAAGTCTTCAATCCTCCACCTAAGGGCAGAGTGCAGGGCTGAGCGCCTTACTCCAACTACAGTAGGATGACCAGACTGCTGCGGAGTCATCTTCCAGACAGTGGCAGCATCCAGCGGATGGAATGAGCCGGCGCTCCGCACCCTTTTCAGAAGAGAACTGCCAGAAGAGGTCCAGACGGAGTTGGCGTGCCGAAGACGACACCCTCTCCTTGGACGCACTCATTGCGATGGCCATCCATCTGGATAACCTTCTTCAGGAGCATCGGCACCCCCATCGCAGCGCTCCATCCTTCATCTCCATCTGCATCTGCAGCTCCATCTGTATCAGAGCCTGAACCCATGGAGTTATGGGCCACACGTCACCCCGCGGCTGAGCGATGCAGTTGGAGACAGCTGGGGCTCTGTCCCTATTGTGGTCAAGAGGGGCACCAGCTTCAACGATGTCCGGTACGTTCCAACCCGGGGTCCACGAGAGCAGAAGGATGGCCCCGTGATCGTTTGTCTTAGGAGTGAATATTCCATCATCATCACTTTCCACCAAACCCTTTTTACAATCGATTTCAATAGCTGGTTGTCTACAGGTCTAGTCGATTCCGGTGCCTGAGGGAATTTTATTGACCAGGCCCTTAGCCGCCTCCCTGAACATAACCTCATATCCGTTTCCAGTTAATAATGACCTCTGTTTCCAGTTCAAGCGCTGGATAATCGACAACTAGGATCTGGGACTATCATACACATCACAACACCACTCACCCTCATGTGTAAGGACTGTGGAGTCCATACATCCAGAACGCCTTCCCTTCCTCTTCAGTGCACCCGTACACAAGATCATCCTTAGCCTCCCATGGCTCCAACGCCATAACTCCACCATCTCATGGTCGAGTATGACAATCACGGACTAGGCACTCAAAATGCCGGAGGACCTGCTTTCCCTTCCCCTGTGGTACCACGTTGGTTGAGAGTCCTGTTGTTGCCCTTTAGCCCAACATCCTGGAGGTATACCAAGAACTGCCAGTGTTTTTTTTCAAAACCTGCGCCGCCTGTCTGCATTCTCATCGGCTTTGGGACTGTGCCATCGACCTGCTTGCAGGCACTGCGCCCCTGCGCAGCCACATCTACACTCTGTCGGTGGCTGAAACCAAGGATATGAAGGAGTACATCCATGAGGTGCTTCAACAAGGTTTCATCTGCACGTCCACCTCCACTGCGTCGGCAGGCTTCTTCTTTGTGGCAAAGAAGGATGGAGGGTTATGCCCGTGCCTTGATTACAGAAGTCTTAATGCCATCACCACTGAATACCATTACCCTCTCCCGTTGGTGCCGGCAGTGATTGAATAGCTCCGCGGGGCCCGGTTCTTCACCAAATTGGACCTGCAGAGCGCCTACAATCATATCCGCATCTGGGAGGGGGATTAACGGAAGACAGCTTTCAGCATGGTGTCTGGTCACTACGAGTACTTAGTTATGCCTTATGGATTAGCTAATGCTCCGCCAGTGTTCCAACCGTTTGTTAACGAGGTGTTCCGGGAAATGCTAGGACTCCAGGTGGTTGTGTATATTGACGACATCCTGGTCTACTCGTCTACCTTGGATGATCACATCGCTCACGTCCGAGTAGTCCTGGAACACCTCCTGGCCAACCACCTGTATGTCAAAAAGGAGAAGTGCCAATTCTATCAGGAAGCTGTCTTCTTTCTGGGTTACCAGATTGGTCTCCAAGGAGTGATGATGGAGGGTAAGAAGGTAGATGTTGTCATGTCATGGCCAGTCCCAACCACCAGGAAGGGGTTACAATGTTTCCTGGGGGTTTTCCAACTTCTAGCGCTGTTTCATTAAGAACTTTAGCTCTATTGCCTCTCCTCAAGGGGAGTCCCCGTAAATTGAGGTGGAGTCCTGCAGCCGACAAAGCCCTTCCACCTACTGAAGGGACTTTTCAGCTCCACCTGTTGCGCAAACAACCAGATCCCACGCTGCCCTTCGTCGTGGAAGTGGACGCTTCAGAGGCAATCCACATAAATTTTATCCATGTGCATATTACTCTAAAAAACTGTCTCCTGCAGAGAGGGACTATGATGTCAGCAATTAAAAGCTCCTTACGGTGGAGTTGGCATTAGAGGAGTGGAGATACATAAGGACAGCAAGGCGTCTGAACCCACGCCAAGCAAGGTGGGCTCTTTATTTCACTTGATTTGGTTCAAAGAACACCAAAGCCGATGTCCCATCTCTACGATTCGGGAGAGGTTCCTGCCCTGAGTCCACCCATAATTCCGCCTTCTCGAGTCGTAGCCTCCATGGTCTGGGACACAGATGTGGACATTAGCAAGGCTCTGGAGAGGGAACCCGCACCCACTACCTGTCATCCTGAGTGCATCTACATTACCACGGGGATAAGGGATCGGCTGCTGTCCACAGCTGTCACCGCTGGACATCCAGGTATCACCGCACTATTCAATCTATCTCTGAAAAGTACTGGTGGCCCACCTTGGCGCAGGACTTCACTCGCTACGTCAACTCCTGTTCCATATGTGCCCAAACTAAATCTCCCCGGCACGCTCCAGCAGGGAAACTCCTTCCTGTGCCTCAGCGTCCCTGGTCTCATCTGTCCATTGATGTTGTCACTGATCTCCCCTCTGATGGTTTCACCATCATTTTTGTGGTTGTGGACAGATTCTCTAAATCTTGCCGTTTTATCCCTCTCTCTGGTCTCCCTACCGCTCTCCAGGTCGCTGAGGCACTGTTCCAGCAGGTCTCCCGGAGGACATCGTCTCCGACCGTGGCCCCCAATACACGTCACTGGTATGCAAAGCCTTCATAGAGAAGCTGGGGGTCACATTCAGCCTCACTTCTGGGTACCGTCCTCAGTGTAACGGGAAGGTGGAGTGGACGAACCAGGAGCTGGGGAGGTTCCTGAGGAGTCACTTCAAGGACCGGCAAGGGGATTCCTTCCCTAGGCCAAGTACATTCAGAATTTGTTGTGTCACTCCTCCCCCGGGCTGACTCCCTTGGAGCCTCCTGTGGTGGACGAGTGGCTCAGGCGCACATAAGAAGTTTGGAACAATGCCCACGTGAGGCTACAGTGTGACGTCCGCCGCCGGAAGGAGAAGGCGGATCGCAACCACAGTGAGGCTTCTGTGTTCCATCCTTGTGATCGCATCTGGCTCTCCAGCAGGAACCTCCCTCTCCGCCTGTTCTGTAAGAAGCTGAACCCCCCGGTTTGTGGGGCCGTTCAATGTCCTCCGTAGGATCAACGAGGTAACATATAGATTACAGCTCCCCACTAACTACCGAATCTCACCTTCATTCCTCCAGGAACCATTTGTTACATTGAAACAATAAAGGCTCCTCCAGGAACCCCTTAACTACAGGTGCAAATATAAACCGTTGACGAGCAATGGTTCCTTAAGGTTCTCCGGGGTTCTTCAAGTAACCACTAATTCTGAGAATGTAGGGAATAGGGTGCCATTTGGAACACAGCCCTGTTCTTGAATCGAAAAACTTCAACTGCAAAGTGGTCAGGCGGGTGAGGTACAGGAGGACGAGGAAAGAGAGACTGGAGAAAAAGCAGGAGCTGACACAAAAAACGCTGGTTGGCTTGACAAACAAGACGAACTGGCAATAGACAAACAGAGAACACAGGTATAAATACACAGGGGATAATGGGGAAGATGGACGACACCTGGAGGGGGTTGGAGACAATCACAAAGACAGGTGAAAAAGATCAGGGTGTGACAGAATATGGTGTGATTTGAGAGACACAGTGAGCCTAACCATAACGAGGAGGTTGATCAACACGCCGTAAAATTACTTTATTACCTTTTCAAATTAGAATAACTGAAGACATTTCTAATAAACGAAGTCCAGCGCTCCAGAAGAAAAGCATCAGGGGCCACCAGTCATGTGAGGTGTGTGTGGGGGCCACAAGTCATGTGAGGTGAGGTGTGTGAGTGAATGAGAGAGACTGGGGTAATCAAAGTGGCATAGAAAAGCAAATGGAATGTGTCAGATTTGCAGCTTGACGAACACACACACACACACAAACACACATACACTCACAGAGACACACTCAAACACACACACATGTTATTGTCACTGAAGATGGATTACCTGTTTAGCATGTGGCGTGAAAACGTTAACGTGGGTGAATATGGTGAAATGAAGCATTCAAACTGACTGATGACGGTCTAGTTGGTGGAATCATGCTGTGTGTGTGTGTGTGTGTGTGTGTGTTTGACATGCTACTGGTGAGAATGGCCTGTGATGTTTTAGCTAGATGGATTTTGAGAACACAGAACTACTGATATAAAATGGTGTTATATAGAGAACATACTACTGCTATAACATGGTGTTATATAGAGAACAGACTACTGTTATAACATGGTGTTATATAGAGAACAGACTACTGTTATAACATGGTGTTATATAGAGAATATACTACAGCTATAACATGGTGTTATATAGAGAATATACTACTGTTATAACATGGTGTTATATAGAGAACATACTACTGTTATAACATGGTGTTATATAGAGAACATACTACTGTTATAACATGGTGTTATATAGAGAATATACTACTGTTATAACATGGTGTTATATAGAGAACAGACTACTGTTATAACATGGTGTTATATAGAGAACATACTACTGTTATAACATGGTGTTATATAGAGAATATACTACTGCTATAACATGGTGTTATATAGAGAATATACTACTGTTATAACATGGTGTTATATAGAGAACAGACTACTGTTATAACATGGTGTTATATAGAGAATATACTACTGCTGTTTATAACATGGTGTTATATAGAGAACAGACTACTGTTATAACATGGTGTTATATAGAGAATATACTACTGTTATAACATGGTGTTATATAGAGAATATACTACTGCTATAACATGGTGTTATATAGAGAACATGCTACTGTTATAACATGGTGTTATATAGAGAATATACTACTGCTATAACATGGTGTTATATAGAGAATATACTACTGTTATAACATGGTGTTATATAGAGAACA
>QNTS01006964.1:12052-50893 GCA_003317085.1 Hucho hucho
ACACACACACACACACACACACACACACACACACACACACACACACACACACACACACACACACACACACACACACACACACACACACACACACACACACACACACACACACACACACACACACACACTCTGATGGATTGATTCTACCTTGTTAGACAACAGTGGGAGGATGCATAGAGCGGAACCGTGTGTGTGTGTGTTTGCCTGTGTCTGTGCTTGTTTCTTACTTAGAGAGGGAGAGAGCTGTATAAAATCACACATTTTACATCAACACATTATTGATCAGCATCATGAGAACACAACATTATAATGTAGATTATTACTATTCTCTGAGCACTTACTGCCACAGCACCTAGACCCTCTTATGGCCCAGCTAAACCACACGAGTGAAATCCACGTCTGTGAGACTTGCGTGATACGGAGTTGATAGGCTTACTATAGTCAATGTTATCTGCTACATTGGCGCGTGCATAAAGCGTAGACGTTGTGCGGCTGTTGTAGCAGCAAACTAAAATTAGGTTTGGAGTCTATTTTTCTCAGATCCACTCACGTAAACCCCATACAAAGTGCCTGAAATAATTGGTACAAATCCTATTTCAACACTTCAAAACATACTCAGCTTCATAGTATGAAAATGTAATAGAAACATTAATAACAATAGTATGCTACATCCATACAATAGCAGTAGGCCTACCTGTTTGTAAAACAAATATATAAACGCAACTGTAGTCTTCCAAGTTCATAATTGGAGGTAGGTTGTTATACTGTATCTATAGTACAGTATAAGCAGGCTTATCGGCCTGCTTATCGCTGCATTCCCGAGTCGACCCTCTCACTTTGCCTCTTCCTCTCTGGTTTTGTCAACAAAATGAATTGATGTGCATTTGTAAACTTTTAAACATTCAAACCAGCTGATGAACAGAAGGGCAATTGCAGATGATGGTCTACCTAGTATCATCTTTTGAGGCAGAGGATGCAGTAGAGTAGACCACTCCCCCGACCCTCCTTGAAAGATATTCTGATTTGACAGGACAGGTCAAAGTTGGCAAAATGGATGACACCCGTTTGATCATCAAAGTTGAGAAGCCTGCTTTGCTGTATGACCCCAGTAATCCCCAATACAAGAAGCATGGAATGCTGTAGCATCTGTCCTCGGAGAACCAGATATGTTTTGTCAGAGATACTGTATATAATGACCAGATGATCTTGTCCCTGCCCTAACCATGGGAGTCGTTGTTCCAAAGGTGGGAAGGCAGGCGGTCTGCTTATCGGCCTGCTTATCGCTGCATTCCCGAGTCGACCCTCTCACTTTGCCTCTTCCTCTCTGGTTTTGTCAACAAAATGAATTGATGTGCATTTGTTCTGCAAAGTACAGACAGCTAGCCAGCTATGGTTCAATTGTTGATTAATGAACAAGGTTAATTATTTGACTGCAGAAGGTTGTAGAATTTTTACTCAACTTTATTTTTGATGTAATGAAAAATATGGCTGTTGTCATATAGGCTACCCATATTGGAACCAAAGTCAATAGATTCCTTGCAGAAGAGACCGAGTGCAACTGATTCCGTCTCTGGAAATTACTATGCTGACGTCCTGTTCACAGTTTACACACACGTAATCTGTCTCTCTGTCATGCTCTCTCTCCCCCCTCTCTCTCACCTTCTCTCTCTCTCTCTCTTTCGTGCGCCATAGTTAGTGTTATCAACTTACTTGTTCTGGTGCTTGGAGCCCTGGAGGTGAGCATGGTACTGTTCAATGGAGTTCAACACCACACTACATACACTGCAGGAGTAACTGCTGCGGAGACCTGACGAGAGACAAACACACAGACATCATCATTATCATTGTCGTCGTTATTATAATTATCATCGTAATCATCATCATTGTCATCATGATCATAATCATGATCATCATTGTCATCATGATCATGATCACCATGATCATCATGATCATCATGATCATCTTAACTTCTTAGGGAGCGGTGGGGCGCCCCACTCCCGACACTACCTGGTGAAATGCAAGGCGCCAAATTCAAAATCCAAAAGTTGAATTATTAAACATGCATCAATATACAAGTGTTTCATAGTCATCAAAAGCTCTGCTTCTTGGCAATATCACAGCGTTGTCAGATTTCAAAAAGGCTTTACGGCGAAAGCACCACATTTGATTGTTTGAGGATAGCACCCCACATATTTTTCCATTAGCATGAATTCATAAGCCATCACGGTTCACACAACACATTTCAAGGCGAAAACAAATCAATTACCTTTTGAAGAACTTCTGCTGAGGGCTTCCCAAGTGTCCAACGAAGACAATCCATGGTTCTTTTGTTAGAAAAAGTAATGTATTATATCCATAAATCTCCGTTTGGTTGGAGCTTTATAATGAGAAAATAGAGCGTCGACTCCTCCATTGAAACGTGAAGAGAACTCGTTCAACTTATACCTATAAACTTGTCCAAGAACAAACAAACATAGTTTTAAATGTATCCTTAGGAACACTTTTATGTATAAATAGTACAATATTTCAACCGGAATATAAACTGGGCGATAAGAAAGGAAAAAACCACAGAGCGTGCCAGCCGTGAACGCGCGTTTTACTCTATTGACATCTGCATGGACACTTCCTTATTCGTCTTCTTCTATGCTCTAAAAGCATCTAAAAAGAATCAGAACACTTTCTCGAGACTGTTGACATCCAGAGGAAGCAATAGGTACTGCATTCATATGCCCTTATATGGGCATTTTCATAAGGGAGGGGTTCTAAATGAGGCAATCTGTCAAAATCACTTTTTCCAGGACAGAAATTCCTCGGAGTTTCGCCTGCCATATCCGTTCTGTTATACTCACAGACAAAATGTTAACACTTTTAGAAAATTCAGAGTGTTTCCAATGGTACTAAATATGTGCATATCCTATTTTCTGGGCCTGAATGGGAGGCATTTTACTTTGGGCATGCCAGGCTCTCCAAAACGGTCACCTCGTGCGCTGCTGCCAAAGAAGTTAATCATGATCATCATTGTGATCATGATCATCATCTTAATCATCATCATTATCATCATCTTAATCATGATCATCATCATCTTAATCATCATTGTCATCATGATCATCTTAATCATCATTGTCATCATCTTAATTATCATCATCATTGTCATCATGATCTTAATCATCATCATCATCTTAATCATTGTCATCATGATCATCATCAGCTTAATCATTATCATCATAATTGTCATCATCTTAATCATCTTAATCATCATCATCATTGTCATCAAGATCATCATCTTAATCATTATCATCATCATGATCTTAATCATCATCATCATTGTCATCATGATCATCATCTTAATCATCATCGCATTCAACATCAGTATCATCACCACCACCATCACTATCATCATCATTGTAAAGCATATCTAATGTACAAAGACAAGCCCACTGTATGCCTAAAAAACATATTTCCAGTGAATTACAGCTGACTCCAATGCAGAGTTACTTGACAAAATTACTGTGGTGTAATTACAGTGGTGTTTGCAGTAAGACCTGATGATACTATACTAGTCATTAACAGCGCGAGGGGCATTTTTAGATCAAGATTGCTGCTGTCTGCTTTCTTCCTATGTGTATGCCAGAGCGTGTGTGTTTTAGTGTGTGTGTGTGTGTGAATGTGTGTACTTATAAGCAATGCAGATATATTACTGAGATTTTAGTGGGATGGAAGAATGGAGGGGAGCTAGGCATGTGCAGCGCTGCTGAGATGGGTGTGTTTGTGTGTGTGTGTGTGTGTGAGAGTGTGATTAGATGAACGGCGCAGTAACAGATGTGAGCTAATTAGACGGTTTGCAGGTGGTCGAGAATGAAGGACCAAAAATAGACAGAGGAAGAAGAGATTAAAATGAGAGAAAAAGGGAAAGGAAAAGAGAGGGGGGCAGAGAGATGGGGAGAGAGGGAGAGAAAGCGAGATGGAGAGACACAGGGGAGAGAGAGAGTGAAGGGTGAGGGGGAAAAATGAAAGAGGGAGAGAGAGATAGAGAGAGAGGGAGAACGAGAGGAAAATAAAAGGCAGTGATTCAGAAAAAGGAGAGAGGGAAAGAGAAAGAGAGAGAGAGTAGGCTAGTCTCATGTTGAGAGAGCTCATGGGAGCCAATTCAGACTTAGGAAATGTACGCCTTTCCTACCCCTGACTTTCCTATGCACTTCTCAGTATTTGGTATTCAGACTTACCTTAATCAGGTGTGGCTACCTTGCACGCTCTGAATAGATTTCATTCAACTGCTGAAAACCCTCCCACTTGCTGGCTAACAGATTTTCTTGTGGATGGAGTTTTAATTAAAGAGGGTTTTCAGTACATTTACGGTGTACTTTTTTAGTTAGAAATTTGTCTACTGGCTCACTAGAATATATAGAGAGAACGGGTTCAGAATATTAGGGATCAGAAAGCCATCTAAATACAGTGCCTTCAGAAAGTATTGACACCCCTTGACTTTTTCCACATTTAAAATGTTTTTTTTTTATCACTGGCCTACACACAATATCCCATAATGTCAAAGTGGAATTATGTTTATTTTTTTACAAATTAATAAAAAATGAAAAGCTGAAATGTCTTGAGTCAATAAATATTCAACCCATAAGTTATGGCAAGCCTAAATAAGCTGCGGAATAAAATGTGCTTAACAAGTCACATAATAAGTTGCATGGACTCACTCTGTGTGCAATAAAAGTATTTAACATGATTTTTGAATGACTACTTCATCTCTGTACCCCCTACACTCAGTCGAGCAGTGAATTCAACATTCAAAAACAGAATAAACTACACATTTTATTTAATCTTTATTTAATTTATTTTATACAAAGACTAGGGAGGTTTTCAAATGCCGTGCAAAGAAGGGCACCTATTCGTAGATGGGTAAAAAATAAAAATATTGAATATCCCTTTGAGCATGGTGAAGTTATTAATACCACTTTGGATCGTGAATCAATACACCCAGTCACAACAAAGATACAGGTGTCCTTTCCAATTCAGTTGTCAGAGAGGAAGGGCGGCAGGTGGCAGAGCGGTTAAGAGGTTGGGCCAGTAACTGAACATTTGCTGGTTCGAATCCCCTAAGTGAAAAATCTGTCAATGTGCCCTAATTGCTCCTGTAAATCACTCTGGATAGAGTGCCTGCTAAATGACAAAAAGGAAACTGCTCAGGGAATCCACCATGAGGCCAATTTTAAAACAGGTACAGAGTTTAATGGCTGTGATAAGAGAAAACTGAGGAAGGAACAACAACATTGTAGTTACTCTGAAAAATGAACCTAATTGACAGTGAAAAGAAGCCTGTACATAATACAAATATTCCAAAACATCTTGTTTGCAACAAAGCACTAAAGTAATACTGCAAAGCAATTCACTTTTTGTCTTGAATACAACCTGTTATGTCTGGGGCAAATCCAATACAACACATTACTGAGTACAACTCTAAAAAGTTTCAAGTATAGTGGCGGCTGCATCATGCTATGGGTATGTTTGTAATCATTATGGACTGGGGAGTTTTTCAGGATAAAAAATTAATGGAATGGAGCACAGCACAGGCAAAATCATAGAGGAAAACCTGGTTCAGTCTGCTTTCCACCAGACACTGGTAGATTAATTCACCTTTCAGCAGGACAATAACCTAAAACACAAGGCCAAATCTACACTGGAGTTGCTTACCAAGAAGGCAGTGAATGCTCTTGAGTTACAGTTTTGACTTAAATCTACTTGAAAATCTATGGCAAAACCTGAAAATTGTTGTCTAGCAACGATCAACAACCAATTTGACAGAGATTGGATAATTCTTTAAAGAATAATGGGCAAATGTTGCACAATCCAGTTGTGGAAAGCTCTTAGAGTCTTACCCAGAAAGACTCCCATCTGTAATATCTGCCAAATGTGCTTCTACTCATTATGTAAATTAGATATTTATGTATTTCATTTTCAATAGATTTGCAAGCATTTCTAAAAACATGTTTTCTATTCATCATTATGTGGTATTGTGTGTTGATGGGTGAGAAAACATATACATTTAAACAATTTTAAATTCAGGCTGTAACAACAAAATGTGGAATAAGTCAAGGGGTATGAATACTTTCTGAAGGCACTGTATATGCATATTCATCTCCATTTTACCACCAATTGGTAGATTTAAAAATGATCTGATCTTGTAGATTATTTAGGTTTAGGAAAGTATTCATGAATCACAAAAAAATTATTTGCAAAGCCTTTACGCATGAAAGAAAGAAAACTGTGGTTTGATTCATTCTTCAACCCATGGTAACATTGGAAAATAAGTGTACATAGAATTATACTAAACAGAAATATAAACGGAACAAGCAAAGTGTTGGTCTCATGTTTCATAAGTTGAAATAAAAGATCAGATAATTTTCCATATCCCCAAAAAGCCGATTTCTCTCAAAATTGGTGAACAAATTTGTTTACATCCCTGTTAGTGAGCATTTCTCCTTTGCCAAGGTAATCCATCCACCTGACAGCTGTGGCATATCAAGAAGCTGATTAAACAGCATGATCATTATACAGGAGCACCTTATGCTGGGGATAATACAAGGCCACTCTAAAATGTGCAGTTTTGTCACAAAGCCACAGATGTCTCAAGTTTTGAGGGAGTGTGCAACTGGCATGCTGACTGCAGGAATGTCCACCAGAAATGTTGCCAGAGAATGTGTTCATTTCTCTAACATAAGCCACCTCCAATGTCGTTTTAGAGAATTTGGCAGTACATTCAGCCGGCCTCACAACAGCAGACCGTGTGTAATCACGCCATCCCAGGACCTTCACATCTGGCATTTTCACCTGAGGGATCGTCTGAGACCAGCCACCCGGACAGCTGATGAAACTGTGGGTTTGCACAGAGTGCCCCATGGTGGCAGTGGGGGTTATGGTATGGGCAGGCAAAAGCTACGTACAACGAACACAATTGCATTTTATCGATGACAATTTAAATGCACAGAGATACTGTGATGAGATCCTGAGGCCCGTTGTTGTGCCATTCATCCACCGCCATCCCCTCATGTTTCACCATGATAATCAACGGCCCAATGTTGCAAGGATCTGTACACAATTCCCTTGAAGCTGAAAATGTCCCAGTTTTTCCATGGCCTGCATACTCACCAGACATGTCACCCATTGAGCATGTTTGGGATACTCTGGATAGATGTGTATGACAGCATGTTCCAGATCCTGCCAATATCCAGCAACTTAGCAAATTAAGGTAAACAAAACTGTGCAATTAAATGGAATGATAATGTAGGCTATAGCAACTGAAATTAACTAACAATCAATTGTGGTTGAATTGCATGTTATTCTTATGCAAAAGTTCTAGGTCAGAATACGCATAGAGAGGAAAGTACATAAAAAGGAAATTACGTTCCATTTATGCATGCTTAACTCGGGTCGGGATCGGGCTCATGGTGAGCTGGCTGTAACATCTATAGAACACTGCATGCATCCAGAAAACTGGGGCAGTAGTAAGGGGTGTGCCGAGTATCCTGACAAAATCCAGGTAGAATCAGGAATTCCCCAGGGCAGCTGTCTAGGCCCCTTACTTGAATAAAGCCAGTGTGTCTATGTATGCGGATGACTCAACACTATACACGTCAGCTACCACAGCGACTGAAATGACTGCAACACAAAGAGCTGCAGTTAGTTTCAGAATGGGTGGCAAGGAATAAGTTAGTCCTAAATATTTCAAAAACTAAAAGCATTGTATTTGGGACAAATCATTCACTAAACCCTAAACCTCAACTAAATATTGTAATGAATAATGGGGTAATTGAGCAAGTTGGTCGAAACATATTAATACAACAATAGCTAAGATGAGGAGAAGTCTGTCTATAATAAAGCGCTGTTCTGCATTCTTGACAGCACTATCAACAAGGCAGGTCCTACAGTAGTCCATGTCCTACCTTGACTTCTGTTCAGTTGTGTAGTCTGGTGCCACAAAGAGGAAAATAGGAAAATTGCAATGGTCTCAGATCAGGGCAGCACAGCTAGACCTTAACATTAACATTAATAATATGCATGTTAATCTCTCCTGGCTCAAAGTAGAGGAGATATTCACTTCATCACTACTATTTGTGAGAGGTATTGACATGTGTAATGCACCAAGCTGTCTGTTTGAACTACTGGCACACAGCTCGGACACCTATTCATACCCAACAAGACATGCCACCAGAGGTTTCTTCACAGTCCCTAAGTCCAGAACACAGTACTACATAGAGCCATAACAACATGGAACTCTATTCCACATCAACTAACTCATGCAAGCAGTAAAATTAGATTTAAAATTCGGAAAAAATTCACCTTATGGAACAGCGGGGTCTGTGAAGCAACACAAACATAGGCACAGACACATGCATACAAACACACAATAACATACGCACTATACACACACGTACACATGGATTTTGTGTTGTGGATATGTGGTAGAAGAGTAGGGGCCTGGGGGCACAAACTTAATATGTTGTGAAATCTGTTGTGAATGTATTGTAATGTTTTTAAAAAAATTAACTGCCTTAATTCTGCTGGACTCCTTGGCAGCAGCTAATGGAGATCCATAATAAATACAAATACATACAAATACAAAATTACTATGGTAATGGTAACTTGGATTTTTCTGTCATGGGCATTTAACCCTCAAACTACCAACATATTTTACATACAGTATAATTGACTGGGGTCAATTTGACCCCAAGAATAAACTATTTGAAAAAATAACAGTAATAGCAAAATATCAACTTAATTCTTATCAAAACATCATTAGATGTGTAAATATTGTTAACAGAAAAAAATGATTACCAAAACAGACTGTTAATTACAGTTCATTAGCATATTCTGTAAAAACAGAATTTTTACAAAGTACAATCCACATTAGTACTAAAAAGCTGATTTACCATCATTTGATTGTAGTGTCATTTAGTTTTAGAAAAAAAATGTATATAAGCTACATTACACCAACATTTCAAATATTATACATTTTATTGACAAAAAGTGATATTCCATTAAGAGACAATGACCAAACATATGGGTAAAATATGGCTTAGTTTTCTTTATTTACTTACCCAAAAGTCAGCAATAGCATTGCTGCTAGAGTAACACTGGGAGTGGTAGGGCGTATGGCAGGGTCTTACGTTTTATTTATTTGGGCCTCAAAGTCATTTCAAAGAAAATGTTATAGAAACCAAAATACCATAACAAGTTGCACATACAGAATATTTGAGGGTGTTTCTTTTTTTTCAGAAGATACACACCAATACAGCACTCAGACATTCAGAAGGTAGCTCCCTCTGGTGGTATGGGTAACTTGTAATGTCTCCAAAGAAACCTGATTTTAAAAAAAAGTTCCTATCTTACATGAATATCGGAATAATTTATTTTTTTGGCAGGGGTCAAAATGACCCCAACAGAAAATACATTTTTTTTAAGTCTAGATTGATACAAAACCACTAAACAATTATTTAGATGTATTAAGAACAAGTTGATTGAAAAAGTCATGAACATTTGGATGAATTTAATGAACCACTTTTGGGCTATGATCAAAAATATGACTCCGAGGTCAAATTGACCCCAGTTGGTACAACTCTAATTCATGTCATTTGAAAGAAAACATGTAAGCGCATAAGATATCTTTTGAATAAAGTGACCCCTTTGTATTTTAAATATTTATGGACTTCCACACTGAGAGGGTATAACTAGACAGGAAATGTCACCCAGAGAACAAAATGATTCTACGTGATAACACAGTGTCCAGCATATTCACATATTCAGAAAATAATTGGTTGGAGGTCTTTTACTATCCCTGCAGTCATTGTGGTTGTGTGTGTTTGTGTGTGTGTCTGTGTGCCAGTATGCTCATTCCTCTACTTTCATTACTGTCTGTGAGATTTATGAGTTGGTGATGTGCTCCATGACCCTTTGACCTTTCGAGGCGGTAATTGGCAAAGTATGTTGGAAGATGAAGTACTAGCTAATATACTCCAGAGGAGAGACAGGTCACTGCTGGGATGAGGCCAGGACTGTATAATGTAGTATATCACA
The DNA here is from genome assembly GCA_003317085.1 of Hucho hucho. NCBI lineage: Eukaryota > Metazoa > Chordata > Actinopteri > Salmoniformes > Salmonidae > Hucho > Hucho hucho. Next base: position 22,130 of record QNTS01006964.1, read on the forward strand.
GCCCACAAACACACACGCACACTTAATTTCCCTTTCTGAAGCTACGGGTGGGCAATGTAAAAGAGTTGGAGGTGTGGTTTATTGTGGGCACGGATTTCAGTTTGTTATTTTTGCCCACCCGTGAGAGTGAATGTCATTCCAGTTAATGTGGTCTATTCGTTATTCAAACAAAAACTTGTACACTGCCAGCATCTGTAATGAGATGCTTGGTTATGATTCTGTGGCTACTAAATGTGAAAGTCTTGTGAAAAGAATATGTTTGGAAACATTATTTCAAGTTATTGAACCAAGTAAATTTCTTGATTTACAGGGAAAGTAATTGCTTGTAACCCAATTGAAGAAATGTGGATAGGTAATTCCAAATAAAAAATGAACTTGGAACAAGATAAAAATGTATTTACATTAAATATTAGTTTGTATTTGATATTGGGTATAATAGGTTGCAACATGAAATATAGGTTTGGTAATAATCAAATAAAACAGTTGTCAATAAATCCTATATTTGGTTTCAACAAATATAGTATTTTTCAACTGAGAATACCTAACTTATTTAACCATGTTTAACCATGTTTTGAGGCTACACATGGTTTGTTAACATCTACATTATTTACAAACAGTGATAGGGTACGACACTTGAACTAAGCTCATGACGCATTTATGACTTGTATTCTTAAATTATCAATGGGTATACTGTATATCATAAATGTATTACTGCAAAAATGGGTGTAGCAACTAAGGATTCTAGTTAGAAATGTTATTATGCATCATCAGTGAGGCAGACCATACATCTGTATCTGACAAGACATTTCTTTTTAAAATAATATGAACATTCTCGACAGGGCTGAGTGTGTTTTGGGAGTCACTTTTCTCAAATAATTAAAGATAAAAGCTAAGAACTTTGATGGTCCCTGTTGAGGGAAATGGCTCTTTACAATTTACACACATGCACAAACACACACACACACACTCTTTAAGGCTATTTCTACGCTTTCAGATAATCCTCAGCCACTGTCAGCTGAACTCTCATCTCCTCCACAAAGCTCCTTACACGACCTGAGGCTTGTCACACACACACACACACACACACACACACACACACACACACACACACACACACACACACACACACACACACACGCAGGCACACACACGCACAGACACACACACATACACTTAATTTCCCTTTCTAAAGCTATCAAAGACGTTGTCATTGAGAATGGCGAGAAAATGTTTGGGCTTAAGGGTTGATGATGTGTGTGTGTATGTGTGTATGTGTGTGTGTGGTGACAGAGATGATTGGTGTCATCCTCCTTTGTTCCTCCTCAGCTTATGAGCACATATTAAAGTATTTTGCGATTGCTTACACACTTGTTGCGGAATTTGGCTCATTGTGTCAAAACTCTACACACAAGCCAAATAAGACACAACACTTGGATATAACCATCTCACTTCTATGTCAAAATTAAACTCTACAATAAAACCTAACAATCCTTTTTCAAAATGGCATTTTTGCAACAACAAAAAAAACACACATGCACCATCTGAATTACATTTGAATAACTCTTTCAAAGCAGCAACAACACGCTGATGTACTTTATTCAAAACACTGCTGTCTTTAGTACTTTGTATACCATTTTATTTTTCTCATACAGGCTTCTGTGAAAGATTGTTCCAGTACAGTACATCTACTCACATTTCAATGAACAAAAAAATAGAAAGGCTTCAGAAACAAAATATATACAGCATATTTTTTTGCCATTGCAGGAGTGTATGGAAAAAAAAGTAGAATTACAGTACAGTAATCAAACAATATGTTACTGTAAACTCACAGAAACAAAAATAATTACAGAACAATTGCAGTGCAACGGTAAACAAAAAATAGAATTGTAAGGGATTGTTAGGGATGGGGTGGATGGTTTATGGATCCTGCCTTCCGTTAGGGTCTGGCCACATCACCTCATCCACATCACAAGCAATGTCATCCATGACTAGGCAACAGTGAAAATATCGCCTTGCGTGCCGCATCCAACCCTTGACTGACCCGACCTCTGTCTCCGCATGCCTCTTCCACTGCTTGCAGAGGAGGCAGGCGGGCATGTGGTTGGCGGTCATACACTTTCCAATGCCAAGCAGAAAAAAATTCCTCAATCGGAATTCCTCAAATATGACTATGTGTGCAGTATTATAGGGACCTAGGGTGGCATGGTGATGGAGAACTCCTTGCAGATGGCGGCACACAAGGGGATATTTCCCCCGCGCTGCCCAGGGACATTCACAACAGCTTTGTCATATAACATTTCGGCACCAATGCCTGGTTTTAGCTAGATTGAATCCAGCTTCATCAATGAAAATGAACTCATGAGGCTGTGCAGCTGCATCAAAGTCCAGGACTCTGTAACAGAAAATGCATACACTGTACCGTGAATATGGTGTAACTCAAAACACAGGACTACAATGTCTACATTTTCACACAAGGATGGGGGTGGGTTGGGTCAGACACATTCAGTCAAAACTACAAGCTACAGGTAAGGCAGGTGCCCCCACAGACAACCCCCTCCCCCCAACCCCAGAATGGGGGCACCTGCCTAGGTCACATACTGCTTTGTCTGAATGTATCTACGCAGTGCCAATAGGACACAATCTATTGCGACAATTGTAATTGATGCACAATCGAGAGCATCCTGTCGGGCTGTATCACCGCCTGGTACGGCAACTGCTCCGCCCACAACCGTAAGGCTCTCCAGAGGGTAGTGAGGACTGCACAGCGCATCACCGGGGGTAAACTACCTGCCCTCCAGGACACCTACACCACCCGATGTCACAGAAAGGCCAAAAAGATCATCAAGGACAACAACCACCCGAGCCACTGCCTGTTCACCCCGCTATCATCCAGAAGGCGAGGTCAGTACAGGTGCCTCAAAGCTGGGACCGAGAGACTGAAAAACAGCTTCTACCTCAAGGCCATCAGACTGTTAAACAGCCATCACTAACATTGAGTGGCTGCTGCCAACATACTGACTTAAATCTCTAGCCACTTTAAACATAGGAATTGGATGTAACAAATNATATATATATATGTGTATATACTGTACTCCATACCATCTACTGCATCTTGCCTATGCCGGTCAGCCATCGCTCATCCATATATTTATATGTACATACTCGTATTCATTCCTTTACTCTTGTGTGTATAAGGTAGTTGTTGTGAATTTGTTATATTACTTGTTAGATACTACTGCATGGTCGGAACTAGAAGCACAAGCATTTCGCTACACTCGCATTAACATCTGCTAACCATGTGTATGTGACAAATAAAATTTGATTTGATTTGATTTTAATACAGTATAGTACAGTGACACTTACTTGCACATAGTCATAGTGAAGGTCTTTGACTCTAACGCTGTTCCTCTCCAATGGAACCCTGTACAGCTGCTTCATCGTAAGTTGGTATTGACGCAAGATGCGTCAGAGTGTCGACATACTGACACAGTTGATATTATGGAATGTTGTGTGATGTCACGACTTCCGCCGAAGTCGGTCCCTCTCCTTGTTCGGGCGGCGTTCGGAGGTCGACGTCACCAGTCTTCTAGCTACCGCCGATCTACTTTTCATTTTCTGTTTGTTTTGTCTTCATTATACACACCTGGTTTCTATTCCCATAATTACATGTTCATCATTTAAACCCTCTGTTTCCCCCATGGTTTTGTGTCCGTGTTTGTTCTTTGTTAGATGGTCTGTATTTTTGTGAGCTTGATTTTTACTACCTTTTGGTAGTTTGTATTTTTGAGTAAATTTACTTGATTACTCATCTCCGTTGTCCTGCACCTGACTCTGCTTACCTGCTACACTGAGACACCTGACATGTGATCTGCAATGATTTGCTCTCGTAATTGATGTAAACAGATGGTGTTGTTTGCCAACACTAGATTGACAATGGCCAGTTCCTGTTGATGGGTGAACAGACGTTGCCTTCCACCAATTACCTTCAGAAGTCACATAATTGGTTAAATAAAGTCCACCTGTGTGCAATCTAAGTGTCACATTATCTGTCACATGATCTCAGTATATATACACCTGTTCTGAAAGGCCCCAGAGTCTGCAACACCACTAAGCAAGTGGCACCACCAAGCAAGCGGCACCATGAAGAACAAGGAGCTCTCCAAACAGGTCAGGGACAAAGTTGTGGAGAAGTAAAAATCAGGGTTGGGTTATAAAAAAATATCTGAAATTTGAACATCCCACAGAGCACTATTAAATCCATTATTAAAACATGTAAAGAATATGGCACCACAACAAACCTGCCAAGAGAGGGCCGCCCACCAAAACTCATGGACCAGGCAAGGAGGGCATTCATCAGAGAGGCAACAAAGAGACCAAAGGTAACCTTGAGATAACAGATGAGATTGGAGCATCTGTCCATAGAACCACTTCAACCAATACACTCCACAGAGCTGGGCTTTACGGAAGAGTGGCCAGAAAAAAGCCATTGCTTAAAGAAACAAATTAACAAACACGTTTGGTGTTCACTAAAAGGCATGTGGGAGACTCCCCAAACATATGGAAGAAGGTACTATGGTCAGATGAGACAAACATTGAGCTTTTTGGCCATCAAGGAAAACGCTATGTCTGGTGCAAACCCAACATCTCTCATCACCCCGAGAACACCATCCCCACAGTGAAGCATGGTGGTAGCAGCATCATGCTGTGGGGATGTTTTTAATTGGCAAGGACTGGGAAACTGGTCAGAATTGAAGGAATGATGTATGGCACTAAATACAGGGAAATTCCTGAGGTGAAACCTGTTTCAGTCTTCCAGAGATTTGAGACTGGGACAGAGGTTCACCTTCCAGCAGGACAATGACCCTAAGCATAATGCTAAAGCAACACAAAAATTGTTTAAGGGGAAACATTTAAATGTCTTGGAATGGCCTAGTCAAAGCCCAGACCTCAATCTAATTGAGTATCTGTGGTATGACTTAAAGATTGCTGTACACCAGCAGAACCCATCCAGCTTGAAGGACCTGGAGCAGTTTTGCCTTGAAGAATGGGCAAAAATACCAGTGGCTAGATGTGCCAAGCTTATAGAGACATACCCCAAGAGACTTGCAGCTGTAATTGCTGCAAAAGGTGACTCTACAAAGTATTGACTTTGGGGGGAGGGGGTGAATAGTTATGCATACTCAAGTTTTCTGTATTTTTGTCTTATTTCTTGTTTGTTTCACGATAAAAAATATTTTGCATCTTCAAAGTGGTAGGCATGTTGTGTAAATGAAATGATACAAACCCCCAAAAACTTTTAATTTCAGGTTGTAAGGCAACAAAATAGAAAAATGCCAAGGGGGTTGAATACTTTCGCAAGCCACTGTGCTGTACTGTCATACTGTACACAGTAACATCAAAACTGTATTACATGTACTTCACAGCACTATACCTATTTTTTTGTTCACTGAGGAGCATATACCTAATATAGTAGGACTACATTGTATTGTACTGTGATGCAGAATGATGTGCAACAATTACAGGTACAGTCTAGTGTACAGTCTAAAGGTACAGTCTAGTGTAGAAAGTTGAAGACATACCTGTTCTACAGTCTAAATGTCCGTATTATGGATGCTACCATGTAGCGACTCAGGTTGGACTGGACTCTCTGCCCAGCCTCCCTCAACGTCAGGCCATGATTTATGACATGGTCCACCAAAGTGACTCTAAAGTCGTCAGAAATATGTCTCCGTCTATTGCCTGGTCCCCTTCTTTGTTCTTGTCCTAGTCCTCCTCCTACTCCTCTCTCTCTTCCTCTTCCTCTTCCTCTCGCTCTCACTGCCTCCATGTTTGCAAAGTTTCACAAAAGAGGTGAACGTACCTGAGTTCTATCTGTAGTGCTAAGGCTCAGACTAATTGGTGTTCAATTACTGTATAAGTGTTTTCATGTGTGTGTGTGGGTGTTGCCAATTTCAGGTATGTTTTGCATTTTGAATAGAAGTGTATTCCCAATGATTGCAAGAGATTTCATTCTTGAACGAAGTGTCTAATGTAAGAAACAGCGTGTAGTGTTTTGTAAGTGTGTTGCAGAATTGCAAACAAAGTGCAAACAAAGTGCAAAGTGTGTTGCAGAATTGCAAACAAAGTGCAAAGCAGAAAATGTGTTTGTACTTTTGGTGCCTTTGTTTAAGGCATGATTACAAAAGTTAAGGTTTTGATGCTTTTGTCTAAGCATTCACTTTCAGTGTGTAAGCAATCCGCAAAAACTGTAATAATTGTTTTGTCATTGTTTTGTCATCAGGGGAAAAGTGTGTATGTATATGCACTACATGACCAAAAGTATGTGGACACCTACTATTTGAACATCTCATTCCAAAATCATGGGCATTAATATAGAGTTGGTCCCCCCTTTGCTGCAATAACAGCCTCCACTCCGCTGGGAAGGCTTTCCACTAGATGTTGGAACATTGCTGCAGGGACTTGCTTCCATTCAGCCACAAGAGTAATAGTGAGGTCGGGCACTGATGTTGGGCAATTAGGCCTGGCTCACAGTCGGCATTCCAATTCATCCCAAAGGTGTTCGATAGGGTTGAGGTCAGGGCTCTGTGCAGGCCAGTCAAGTTCTTTCACAGTGATCTCGACACACCATTTCTGTATGGACCTCGCTTTGTGCACGGGTGCATTGTCAGGAAAGGGCCTTCCCCAAACTATTGCCACAAAGTTGGAAGCACAAAATTGTCTAGAATGTCAATGTATTCTGTAGCCGTTAAAGATTTCCCTGTGTAAGGGCTATTTGACCAAGAAGCAGAGTGATGGAGTGCTGCATCAGATGACCTGGCCTCACCCGACCTCAACCTAATGGAGATGGTTTCAGATGAGATGGACCGCAGAGTGAAGGAAAAGCAGCCAACAAGTGCTCAGCATATTTGGGAACTCCTTCAAGACTGTTGGAAAAGCATTCCAGGCGAAGCTGGTTGACAGAATGCCAAGAGTGTGCAAAGCTGTCATCAAGGCAAATGGTGGCTAGAATCTCAAATATAAAATATATTTTGATTTGTTTAACAATTTTTGGGTCGCTAAATGATTCCATATGTGTTATTTCATAGTTTTGATGTAGTAAAAATAAAGACCAACCCTGGAATGAGTAGGTGTGTCCAAACTTTTGACGGGCCCGGGCTGACCGGATGCTGCTTCGTAAATAAACACACACACCGTGACCCCGTGGTGCGTAGTGAATAATGTCATCATCCGGGAGGCCACAGCGTGTTCTAATCCATTCTAATTACACACAGAGAATGTGTGTGTGAGTGTGTGTGCTGGTGAATGTGTGTGTGTGTGTGTGTGTGTTTGTGTTATCATTTAACCTAATTAAACTCAAGAGTGGTGAATCTGCAGATGCATCACTCAGGATAGAGCAATGTGTACATGCAGATGTATGAGATTGTGTGTGTACGTATGCATACATGCTTGGGTTTTCAGGCAGATCGCTCAAGAGTGACTTCGAAATTCCATGTCCTGAGGAAGTCAGTAAATTCCTTCAAAACCGGTCACTAGGGGCAACTATTGAGCGCTATTAACATGAAGTAGGCTTGGGTTTTGCTAGGGTGTTGTGGACGGGGGTGGCGTATGTATGACTCTGGATCAGAAGGTTGTGTGCTCGATCCGTTTGCCAAACCTTAACCCTCACTTAAGCATTCAGATTGTTGGTATTGTGTATTTATTTTGGATCCCCATTAGCTGATGCTAAAGCATCAACTACTCTTCCTGGGGTCCTGCAAAATTAAGGCAGTTTATACAATTTTAAAACACTACAGTACATTCACAGACTTCACAACACACTGTGTGCCCTCAGACCCCTACTCCACCACTACCACATATCTACAGTACTAAATCCATGTGTATGTATAGTGCATATGTTATCGTATGTGTGTGTGTGTGTGTGTGTGTCTCTGCCAATGTTTGTGTTGCCTCACAGTCTGTTATCTGTTTTTTAAATCTAATTTTACTGCTTGCATCAGTTACTTGATGTGGAATAGAGTTCCATGTAGTCATGGCTCTATGTAGTACTGTGTGCCTCCCATAGTCTGTTCTGGACTTGGGGACTGTGAAGAGACCTCTTGTGGCATGTCTTGTGGGGTTTGCATGGGTGTCCGAACTGTGTGCCAGTAGTTTAGACAGACAGCTCGGTGCATTCAATACCTCTCATAAATAAAAGTAGTGATGAAGTCAATCTCTCCTCCACTTTCAGCAAGGAGAGATTGACATGCATATTATTCATATTAGCTCTCTGTGTACATCCAAGGGTCAGCCGTGCTGGCCTGTTCTGAGCCAATTGCAATTTTCTTAAGTCCTTTTTTGTGGCACCTGACCACACGACTGAACAGTAGTCAAGGTGCGACAAAACTAGGGCCTGTAGGACCTGCCTTGTTGAGACTTGTTAGGGCTAGGGTCCTTCTTTCAGAATTTCCGCCTGACTGACGTGCCCAAAGTAAACTGCCTGTTACTCAGGCCCAGAAGCCAGGATATGCATATAATTGGTAGCATTGGATAGAAAACACTTTTAAGTTTGTAGAAATGTTCAAATAATGTATGAGACTATAACAAATTGATATGGCAGGCAGATTTTTTTTTAGGTCCCAGGCTCTTATAATGGAAAGCTATGGGTCCTATGTAATTCCAGCTCCCAGATTGCAATTCCTATGGCTTCCACTAGATGTCAACAGTCTTTGTTCATTGTTTCAGGCTTGTTTCTTCCAAAACGAGTAAGAATTTTGAGTTGAGGCACAAAGAGTCCAGGTACAATATAAGTCTGACGGCGCGCGACGAAGAGGACACGCGCTTACTAATTTTACTTTTCTATTGAACATACTACTTTCTGTATGAAATATTATAGTTTATTTATATTTTAGGGTACCTGAATAGAAATGTAGTTTGACTTGTTTGAACGAAGTTTAGCGGTAGCTTTTTGGATTCCTTTGTCTGCATGTTGAACGATTGGATTACTGAAATCGATGGCGCCAACTAAACTGACTTTTTGGGATATAAAGAAGGATTTTATCTAACAAAACAAGCATTCATGTTGTAGCCGGGACCCTTTGGATTGCAAACAGAGGAAGATTTTCAAAAGTAAGGGATTTATTTAATCGCTATTTGTGATTTTATGAAGCCTGTGCTGGTTGAAAAATATGTTGAATCCAGGCTGTATCACATCCGGCCGTGACTGGGAGTCCCATAGGGCGGCGCACAATTGGCCCAGCGTTGTCAGGGTTTGGCCGGGGTAGGCCGTCATTGTAAATAAGAATTTGTTCTTAACTTTCTTACCTAGTTAATAAAGATTTCACACACCACACGGACAATTTTTTTTTATTTTGTTGGCATTTACGTATGTCCCCATTACCAGTAAAACATAATCAAAACCTACAGTTGAAGTCGGAAGTTTACATACACCTTAGCCAAATACATTTAAACTCAGTTTTTCACAATTCCTGACATTTAATCCTAGTAAAAATTATCTGTCTTAGGTCAGTTAGGATCACCATGTGAGGGCTCTTGAATGCAGGTCTTCCGGAATCAATCGCAGGAAACTGATTTAAACAAAACTCCTTTAATAAGGGACACGAAATTACTACCAACGTAGTCACACACCTGCTCACTACACGGAGCCACAATACATGAAACAATCACGGACAAAACTGAGGGGGGAACAGAGGAATTAAATAACACATGCAATTTGGGTAATGTGAACCAGGTGTGATAATTAACAAGACAAACAGAAAATTAGAAATGGATCGGTGGTGGCTAGAACTCTGGTGACGTCGACCGCCGGTAGCCGCTCGAACCAGGAGAGGGACCGACTTCAGCGGAAGTCGTGACACACCACTTTATTTTAAGAATGTGAAATGCCAGAATAATAGTAGAGAGAATGATTTGTTTCAGCTTTTATTTCTTTCATCACATTCCCAATGGGTCATAAGTTTACATACACTCAATTAGTATTTGGTAGAATTGCCTTTAAATTGTTTAACTTGCGTCAAATGTTTCGGGTAGCCTTCCACAAGCTTCCTACAATAAGTTGAGTAAATTTTGGCCCATTCCTCCTGACAGAGCTGGTGTAACTGAGTCAGGTTTGTAGGCCTCCTTGCTCGCACACGTTTTTTCAGTCCTGCCCACAAATTTTCTATAAGATTGAGGTCAGGGCTTTGTGATGGCCACTCCAATACCTTGACTTTGTTGTCCTTGCGACCAAGCTGCTTTGTTGTCCTTGCGACCAAGCTTTAACTTCCTGACTGATGTCTTAAGATGTTGCCTCAATATATCCACATAATTTTCCTTCCTCATGATGCCATCTATTTTGTGAAGTGCACCAGTCCCTCCTGCAGCAAAGCACCCCCACAACATAATGCTGCCACCCCCGTGCTTCACGGTTGGGATGGTGTTCTTCGGCTTGCAAGCCTCCCCCTTTTTTCTCCAAACGATGGTCATTATGGCCAAACAGTTCTATTTTTCTCCAAAAAGTACGATCTTTGTCCCCATGTGCAGTTGCAAACCATAGTCTGGCTTTTTTATGGCGGTTTTGGAGCAGTGGCTTCTTCCTTGCTGAGCGGCCTTTCAGGTTATGTCGATATAGGACTCGTTTTACTGCGGATATAGATACTGTTGTACCTGTTTCCTCCAGCATCTTCACAAGGTCCTTTGCTGTTGTTCTGGGATTGATTTGCACTTTTCGCACCAAAGTACATTCATCTCTAGGAGACAGAACGCGTCTCCTTCCTGAGCGGTATGACGGCTGCATGCTCCCATGGCGTTTATACTTGCGTACTATTATTTGTACAGATGAACGTGGTACCTTCAGATGTTTGGAAATGTTTGGCTCCCAAGGATGAACCAGACTTGTGGTCTACAATTTTTTGTCTGAGGTCTTGGCTGATTTATTTTGATTTTCCCATGATATCAAGCAAAGAGACACTGAGTTTGAAGGTAGCCTTGAAATACATCCACAGGTACACCTCCAATTGACTCAAATTATGTCAATTAGCCTATCAGAAGCTTCTAAAGCCATGACATAATTTTCTTGAATTTTCTGAAATTTTCTTGAAATAATCTGTAAACAATTGTTGGGAAAATGACTTCTGTCATGCACAAAGTAGATGTCCTAACCGACCAAAACTATAGTTTGTTAACAAGAAATTTGTGGAGTGGTTGAAAAACAAGTTTTAATGACTCCAACCTAAGTGTATGTAAACTTCCGACTTCAACTGTATTTCTTTCACTCACTTGCTGTGCTGTTTTGTTGTTCATTTGTTCAGTCGTTTAATTCTCAACTAGGATTTCTCATACTATGGAACGCCGTTTGGGTCTTTGCGTGTCAAATTACACTATTTGACGTGTCAAATTACACTATTTGACGTGTCAAATAAGCTTGTTGACCAATCAGGACCTGAAAATGACTGCACGTCACATAATAATTTAATGCGTTCATACATTTTTTACGTAGTTATTACATATTGATTACACTATCACTCGTATTTCATATGTCACAACGATTCATCGATACGCATGCTATGATGCAGGTAAAGTTGTCTTGCGCACCTACAGTGCTGGTCATTAAAAAAAAGATAGCTAGCTCATGGATGCAAACAATGTTCTTCCCCAAAAACATAGGCAAAACAACAATCTGTTTCAGTAGCTATATAGTTAGCTAGCTAACTATATAGCTAGGTGTCATCATATAAAATATCCCTCATTTATAAGACAGTTCTTATTTGATTAATGGTGGTCGGACCCATCTATGTGAAGCTAGGCACAATAGTGGACTTTGCTGTTAGCCTTCAAAATAAAAGTAAGTCATTGACATGATGCAAATGAATACAAATAGTAGAATTATGCCATAATTGAATTGATCATGCTAAACGAGGTTGGAATGTTGTTATATAAAATCAACAAAAGACAAGCATTTGTTAATTTGACAAAAATCTGTAATATACTTTAGAATTGCATTGGGGGCATACGTATTTCACTGTACATCCTTACCCCATGTCATTGATCCACAATCTATATGTATGAGTCTACTCAGTGACACCCAGTGAAGATTAGCGTCGTAGCTCTTATTGCGGGACTCTGAAACAACTGTGAATTGAGCCACATTTATTGTCTATGTGTATTGAACACTATTCCTGAGGAAAAACAATACTGCGAGGATGTTTTGGACTCTGATAACTCTGAGGAGGATGTTGGGAAGAAATATCTTGGGTATTGAGTAGACTGATACCCCATTTCATCGATCCCCAATCCTTAGGTAAAGCTGTACAGTACAGTGCAATATGAATGTCAATACACACAATAGGCTGACTGGGAGGTGATTTCACAGTCCCGAGATAAGAGCTACAACGCTAATATTTGCGTAAACTCTTCACAATTGTGTTCTGTGGGTGTCACCGAGTAGACCTCATTTCATTGCTTCACATTCCAACCTTGTTTAACATTACCTAGTCTAAATATTGCATGATTCCACCAATTGTAACCTTCTGCATCACATTCAAAGAGGTACTTTTATTTTGAAGGCAAACCGCAAATTCCACTATGGTGCCTAATCCTTGTTGTGGCTAGCTTCACAACACATAACCCGGGCCGGTCGAGCCTCATTAGCCAGATGAAGCTAGCTGGCTGCTTATAACGTTAGCTTTGGGCAACAGGGTTAAGTAGATGGCTAGCTAATTATTTTCATGAACTGAAGTTCAATTTCAATAGGCGAACAAACAGTGGCTACCTAGCTAATACTTACTCACAAGGATTCATAAATCATTGCTAAGAATAATGACTGCACTCAGCTAGCAATAAGGAATTGGCCCAGTAGCGGCCCTCTTCCATGGGGCCAGAACTGATTGAATCGGCCCGGAATTGGGTGTCGGACTCGGCCCTCAATCAAAATGAATGACTGCCCAGAATCGTCCCAAATACATTAGGCTGTTTCCATCTACCAGAATTCAGCCCGACTTTGCCGACATCTTACCAGAATCCCACCAGAAGCGGTGTCACAACTTCCGCCGAAGTCGGTCCCTCTTCTTGTTCGGGCGGTGTTCGGCGGTCGACGTCACTGGTTTTTCTGACCATCATCGCTCCCCCTTTTTCATGTGTTCTGTTGGTTTTGTCTAATTGTACACACCTGTTGTTTATTTCTCCCAATCACGCAACTGTTTATATTCCTTCCTTCCCCTCTTCCCTTTGTGCGTGATTGTTAGGTTGTACCGTTTGTTTCGCGTATGTTTCCCAGTCTGTGTACTGAGGGCTATTGCATTGTGGTTCCCGTAATTGCCGGGTTGCTGGATTGCGCCCGTTTATTTTTTGAAGTTTGTGTGAGTATTTTGTTTTCGCCAGAGTTGTTGTTTGTAGACTGGTGACTTTATTAAAATACCTTTTCACACGTGAACTACCTCCTGCGCCTGACTCTTTTCCACAACTAACCACGGACATTACAAGAGGCCCGATTCAAATTTAAATAAATGTATACAAACTTACCCAATTTAGTCATTTTAAATATTACTATTATACATTTTACACATGCAAATTATACCCATCCACAAAAAAAAACATTTTGTGTCGGAGGAAACACCATACACCTGGTGACCGTGTCAGCGTGCATGCGCCTAGCCCTCCACAGGAGTCGCTACAGCGCAATGGGACAAGGACATCCCGGCCGGCAAAACCCTCCCCTAACTCGGACAATTGTGCGTCGACTCATGGGTCTACCAGTCAAGGCCGGCACGGGTCTGGAACCAGCATCTGTAGAAACGCAGTTTGCACTGCGATGCAGTGTCTTAGACCGCTGCGCCACTCGGGAAGTTCCATCCACAAAGTATTTAATGCTTATCAATTGCCTTGCACAAAGTATCAAAATACTAAAATACTACATAGGACTCTTAAAGAATTTGATTTAAATGTTAATTGTATTTTTTGATCACAGAACAATGAGGAAAATATGGAAAAATAAATAAATTATGAAATGTTAATTATATAAAGCAGCCCGTGTAATAATCATCTGCCAGAGAGTAGCCACAATCGACCTGAGCCCCAAGTAATACATTAGGGCCAGATAACTCTCACCGGAATTGGCCCGAGACCCAAGTAATAGATTTGGGCCAGATAACTCACACCGGAATCGTCCCGAACTCAATCCCCGTATCCCAGCCATAAGTAATACTGCCGAAGGCGGCCCAGACTCGGGCCACATGATGTCGGCCAAGTCTGACTCTTAGCCGAGTGCCCCGACTCTCAGCCGGAATCGGACCAGTTTCTACTGGTCATTGTTTTCAGGCTGGTTGTATTGGTGCTAGCTAGGTACCAAGCTAAAGCTAGCTACCCCAGAAGTTGCAGTCGAATAAATAATGCTTTATTACCAACACGGTATTGTAAACAAATCATTCGTGGCTGGTGTTTGCTTGTTTGCATAGTTTTTTGTACAGCTTTGACAGTGCTACTGATAGCAGTGGTGGCGCTTGGCTTGCACGTGCAAATTCAGAACACAAAACATTCTATAATAGAACTGTGTTATTTAAAGTGTAAAATTAAAAGCTTATTTAACGCGTCATATAGTGTTATTGGACTCGTCCAAATCATGTTATTTGACGTGTATCTTTTTTTACATGCAAAGACCCAAACGGCTTGTCATAGCATGTTGTGAAGCTAATAGCAGTGATGCTACTACTGTGTAACTCCGGTAGGGCAACATGTGTACCGCTGCTCGACCAGTTGGCGAAAGCCAACATCACCCACGACAGAGAACGGTTGATTGTCGAGGACAACAAATACCATTATCTTGGCATTAATAGATTTCGCCTTTGAGTTGTCACACTGAAATGTTCTTACTCTTTCAAATGACTTCTCGACTTGTTGACTGCTCGATCCACACAGCAGACATTGTGGGCTAGGTTATGAATGCAGTGTTGCACTTGTAGCGCAAAATGTTACGTGGCGTCATTATGTCATGTACCTACGTTATATAGGTATGCACATCAGCTTTGACATCGGTTTTGCACATCAGCATTAAACTAGACATCGGGCCGATACCGATGTTGGCATTTGTAGCTAATATTGTCCGATTCCAATATGTTTACCGATATATCGTGCATCCCTAATTACAAGCATACCCATAACATGAAGCAGTCACCACTATGCTTGAAAATATGGCGAGTGGTACTCAGTAATGTGTTGTATTGGATTTGCCCCAAACATAACACTTTGTATTCAGGATTGACAGTTAATTGCTTTGATGCATTTTTTGCAGTATTAGTTTAGTGCCTTGTTGCAAACAGGATGCATAGGATCCACAGGCTTCCTTCTTTTCACTCTGTCTGTCAGGATGTTGATCCATCCTCAGTTTTCTCATATCACAGCCATCAAACTCTGTAACTGTTTTAAAGTCACCATTGGCCTCATGGTGTAATCCCTGAGCGGTTTCCTTCCTCTCCGACAAATTGGGGGAGGGGGTGTTCTAAGCTGACATATGGAATTGTTTTAACCCTTATGTTGTCATAAGGGTAAAAAATGACCCGCAACTATGTTTAACAGCAGAGAAAAGCCCTTAAATTACATTTTTTCAACTTCACATCTGATTACTTTTCCTAGGGTGACCCCAACATTAGAAAAAGTGAAACATTGACTTTGTTCATATTTCCATGAAAGCTGTACACCACCAGGGTACAAAGATTGTCTTAGGGTCATTTTTGACCCGGCAGTTATAAAATCCTTTACACACCACAAAAACCACAAAGACACACACACACACACACACACACACACACACACACACACACACACACACACACACACACACACACACACTGAGAAATTTAGATTATGTGTGCTACTGATTGAACTCAAACTAAAAATGTATTGTGCATGTGCAGCATCTCCCCTCCACAACCCCACACATGACTCAAGTTCACAGACAAAATAAACACAATTTCAGACCAAATAAACATTTCTTGAAAGCATTGTTTACTAATGGGGAATGCAGTCAGAGGCTATAAAGGTGCTGCAGATGACAGTCCCCCCAGTTATCGCTTTGCCGAAGCAATGAGTGCACGTTTCAGTGCCCAACAGGTTGTAGATTTTTTCAGATGTCCAGGAGGAACAAGAGAACAATGATTTAGAAGAGGAGGAGGTATCTGAAGAAGAAGATGGGGAAGAATTACAACCCAGAGCACGGTGCATCATCTTCAGATGAAGAAGAAATCCCCCAAGAGAGACATTCCTGTCAAAGAACAACTAAATAACATGGTCCTTGTCACCATATGACAACCATGGCAGGATGGCAGCACAAAATGTCATAAGGACTACCCCAGGGCCCACAAGACATGCAGTTGCCCATGCCCAGGACTTTGCCTCAACATTATACATGTTCATCACACCAGCCATCGAAAAAATCCTCCTGGAGATGACAGATTTGGAGGGTTTCCGTAAATATGGAGACAACTGGAAAAGGAGGGATGAGATTGGCATGCGTGCCTACATAGGGCTGCTAATCTTAGCAGCCCTATGTAGGTCCCGAGGCAGGGTTACATGTAGTCTCTGGGACGCAGAGAGTGGAAGGGCGATTTTCCGTGCCACGATGCCACTGAAAGTCTTTCACACTTTCTTAAGAATGCTACTATTTGATAACCGTGAGTCAAGACCTGCAAGACGTGTGAGAGACAAACTGGCGGCCATAAGAGAGGTCTGGGAGAAGTGGGTGGAGCGTCTGCCATACCTCTACAACCCTGGGCCTGAAGTAACAGTGGATGAGCAACTGGTTCCAGTCAGAGGTACATTTTTATTTTTATATCTGTAATGTAAGTGATTTTCACTGTTCATTTTATTATGTATTGCTGTAATATCATTGATTTATGTGATTGTTTTCTGTGACACTGATACTATTTACTGATAGTAATCTCTTTTTTCAAAAGGTCGCTGTCCTTTCTGGCAGTATATGCCCAGCAAGCCAGCAAAGTATGGCATCAAGATATGGGTGGCCTGTGACGCACAATCCAGCTACGCTTGGAAGATGCAAGTCTACACAGAGAAGCCGAGCAGTGGAGGCCCGGAGAAGAACCAGGGGATGCGGGTTGTGCTTGACGTGACAGATGGACTGAGGAGGCACAATGTCATGTGTGACAATTTCTTCACCTCTTATGAACTCAGTCAGCAGCTCCTGAAGAGGAAGATCACCATGGTTGGCGCAGTTAGAAAGAACAAGCCTGAGCTCCCCCCCTGCACTCCTCGCAACAACGGGGAGAGAGGCCTTCTCATCAATGTTTGCCTTCACCCCCACCACCACTCTAGTTTCGTACCTCCCAAAGAGGAACAAGAATGTGGTCCTCCTGAGAACACTGCACAAAACGGCTGAGATCAGTGATCGTGAGGACAGGAAGCCAGCCATCATCCTGGACTACAACCACAACAAAGGAGGCATAGACAACCTGGACAAGGTGATTGGAACTTACAGCTGCAGGATGACTGACCGCTGGCCCCTGGTCATCTTCCATAACATCATTGATGTGTCCTCATACAATGCCTTCGTGAATTGTTTTTATATATTTTTTTTATTTCACCTTTATTTAACCAGGTAGGCCAGTTGAGAACAAGTTCTCATTTACAACTGCGACCTGGCCAAGATAAAGCACAGCAGTGCGACAAAAACAACACAGAGTTACACATGGGATAAACAATCATACAGTCAATAACACAATAGAAAAATATGTATACAGTGTGTGCAAATTAAGTAAGGAGGTAAGGCAATAAATAGGCCATAATGGCGAAGTAATTACAATTTAGCTGTGCAGATGAGGATGTGCAGATGAGGATGTGCAAGTAGAAATACTGGTGTGCAAAAAAACAAAAACAAATATGGGGATGTGGTAGGTAGTTGGTTGGATGGGCTATTTACAGATGGGCTGTGTACAGCTGCAGCGATCAGTAAGCTGCTCCGACAGCTGATGCTTAAAGTTAGTGAGGGAGATATACGTCTCCAACTTCAGTGATTTTTGCAATTCATTCCAGTCATTGGCAGCAGAGAACTGGAAGGAAAGCAGGCCAAATGAGGTTTTGGCTGTGGGGATGACAAGTAAAATATACCTGCTGGAGCGCGTGCTACTGGTGGGTGTTGCTATGGTGACCAGTGAGCTGAGATAAGGCGGAGCTATACCTAGCAAAGACTTACAGATTTACAGATGACCTGGAGCCAGTGGGTAAGGCGACGAATATGTAGCGAGGACCAGCCAACGAGAGCATACAGGTCGCAGTGGTGGGTAGTATATGGGGCTTTGGTGACAAAACGGATGGCACTGTGATAGAAAGTCAAGGATCGGTAGGATAGTCAGTTTTACGAGGGTATGTTTGGCAGCATGAGTGAAGGAGGTTTTTTTGCGCAATAGGAAGCCGATTCTAGTTGTAACTTTGGATTGGAGATGCTTAATGTGAGTCTGGAAGGAGAGTTTACAGTCTAACCAGACACCTAGGTATTTACATATTCTAAATCAGAACCGTCCGTAGTGATGCTACTCAGGCGGGTGGGTGCGGGCAGCGATCGGTTGAAGAGCATGCATTTAGTTTTAGTAGCATTTAAGAGCAGTTGGAGGCCACGGAAGGAGTGTTGAAACTTGTTTGGAGGTTTGTTAACACAGTGTCCAAAGAAGGGCCAGAAATATACAGAATGGTGTCGTCTGCGACTGTATCTGTTCTTAGTTCTATATTTTTTGAAAGGGGCATGCTTATTTAAGATGGTGAGGAAAGCACTTTTAAAGAACAACCAGGCATCCTCTACTGACGGGTCAATATCCTTCCAGGATACCCGGGAACAAGATCAACCCTACCTGGATGCCCGATTAGCGGAACAAGAGGAGGGTGTTGCTGAGGCTGTACCCAGGGCAGGCAAGAGGAGGAGATTCCAATTCTGCCCCCCAAAGGACTGTACAACAAATACAAATACATATGCAAAGTCCATGCACACTCTTGCATACTGTCCTACTGTCCTACATGTGCTGATTAGGGTTGATTGATTTATGTTCTTCACGTTTTTGTTTTGCATCTATTATCTTATTTTATTCTTATTTATTGTTGTTGTTTATACACCTTTATACACTGTTATTGTGTCCCTTCAATAAAATGCATTCAAAACTACTTTCTGCACATTTCTGCTACTGTGTTAGCCTGTACAAGTGCTATCTCTTGCTAAGAAAAATGATGTTTACACCTATGCAGTACCTTTAGCAATAATAATAATAATAATAATAAACCTCTACTTTAGTAAAGAAACCAATTATGACAGGTGTGTTGTAATAAAAACGGTTCTTTCTGCATTGTGATGAGGGAAAATGGTCTGACAGAAAGTGCTGTAGCTCTGCCACTTTCCACCGAAGATGCGGAAGGGGGCCATAGCCAGATGTGGTGGATTGAGACGCAGCCCATAAAAAGAGAGAGATCTCTGAGAACTGACGGATTTTGATGGGGCTTGTTTTGTTCTGTTACTTAGATTGACTCACCGGTGTGTCAGTAGACTCTAGGGTTCTATAAGCAAATGTTTACTCCTGAACTTATTTAGGCTTGCCATAACAAAGGGGTTGAATACAAAAAATGTTAAAAACATATTTCCACTTTGACATTATGGGGTATTGTGTGTAGGCCAGTGACAAAACAAAATGTGGAAAAAGGGGGGTGTTTCCTTTTTAGGTGGTTTGATTTGACTGCACAGGGCACTGAGTCATTTGTAATTCTATATATTATAAAATATATTTATTAATTGATGTAGTGATTAAGAGAAACATGCTTTTTAACTCCCACCTACACTAGTGTAGTAGATCACTTAGTGTGTAGGTGGAGCGATCAAATCAGATCACAGTGTGTGTGTGTGTCAGCTGCAATGCATGGGAAGCTAATGAAGATGATGAATGAGGCATGACAACCTTAGTACCCTGGTAGTAGTCCTTAGGGATACATGCACCCACACACACACACACACACACACACCCACGCACACACCTACACGCATACACATGCACACACATACAGGACAGTGAAAGAGAGGGAGGGGAGGTAGAGTAAAGAATATAATTCAAAAAGAAGAAGAGAGGGACTGAGAACGGGAAATAAGAACATTCAGACCCTAAGGTGGGCCTAAATTCCCTCTCTCGCTGTCTCACTGTATTCCTCTGTGCTCATCCGTCTTCTCTCTATTTCAAATGTTCAAGATCTCCTACTCCCCATTTATAATGTCTATAGGTCTGACCTCAGCAGGCTAACACAGTCTTGTTCAGGCACTTTGTTTTCCGTTAACTAGAGGGTCTCTGGTTCAAGTCCCACTCTTGCTGATCCTGCCTCAATCGCTACATCACTATGATATAATACAGTGCGTTAGATAATACAGTGTAAACTGGGCCATATTGTAGCACCCACTCACTCATTTCTGATGATTATTATCATATTAGTCTTTATTGAGTGGTATCAGGTGCACACAGGGTACTTAACCGGGACAGTTATCCCCCTCACTCACCATCTGTGTGTGTGTCTTTGTATGTGTGTGTGTCTAAGTGTGTGTCTAAGTGTGTGTCTAAGTGTGTGTGTGTGTGTGTGTGCGTGCTCGTGTGTGTGTGCGTGCTCGTGTGTGTGTGCGCGTGTGTGTGTGTGTGTGAGTGAGTGAGTGAGTGAGTGAGTGAGTGAGTGCACTCAAACAGTTTACTATGGAAACAGCTCATAACAGGCCAGGCTGCCAACAGAATAAATAATGTCAAGTTATGTAATGTGTGTGTCATTTGAAATGCAGAATGAACAGCACTTGTTTGCTCTGTGATTAATCTATCTATTGATCTGCTATTTTATGTATTCTAGTTCATTTGAGTGTGATGCAAAAGTCAAATCTCTATGAATTCTTTATAATGCTTTTAAAAAACAAGTGCAACATTTATTATTATAAAGTAATATAATCCAAAATTATACATATGGATCCTACCACCACCATCCAAATGTCTTGCCAGTTGCTCCAGTTATACCATGCTGTGTTCCTGTAGTATTTCTTTCCCTCGCAGTGCTACTAAGCCTAACTTTAACCCTTAAACCCTGACCTCTAACCTTTGTTTCCTCACCTGTAGTTTCAGTAGCATCCAGACTGCCAGCTAGCTGCTCCAGTAGTCGCACTCTGGCTGCATTCCTGCGATGTTTTTTCCCCTCGTAGTGTTGCTGGGCCATCAGAGGATTGTTGAACCAGGCTCCACACAGACAGCAGTACTTCCCTGTCTCACCACTCCCACCACCACTACCCACCACTGCCACCGGGGGTGCTAGAGAGGAGGGCCATGGTAGGGCAAGGGGGGCATGGGGAGGGGTGGAGTCGCTGGGCTGGGGGGTGGAAGGGGATGAGTCTGGGGGAGTGAGGGAAAAGGGAGAGAAGATAGAAGGGAGTGGGGAAAAAGGGGGAGGGTGGGATAAGAGGGGCAGGAAGAAGAGGAGAAGAGACAACAATATAAATAGAAGGGAGGGAGGAAGGAAAAGGAGGAGGGAGGAGAGGGGGAGCGGAGGGAGGAGAGGGGGAGAGGAGGGAGGAGAGGGGGAGAGGAAGAGCATGTTAAAATCATCTCAAATAAATAATAGACTACAAACATCAATCAATTCTAATTGTTGTAATGAATCCATCGGAAATTACATCTACATTAAAACATTAGCACGGTGTTGAGAGTCACACTAAAGCAAGTGCACACGCATGCACACACACACAGTCAATAAGGTACCTGACCAGACCACCTCACAGGGGACTGCTGCAAGCACAGAGCAATAGATTGCTCCCGGCCTGATCTATGAAGGACAGATGAGGGTCAGAGAAAGGCCAACTGCAGTCCCGAGACCATCTTACTCAGACTGTCGAGGCAATGCGTGTGTGTGTGTTTGTGTGTGTGTTTCACTGGTATATGTGTGAATCGCGTGTCTGCTTGTCAGTGTGTTTTGTGTGTGTGTCATATGTTTTGTTTATGTGTGTCTTATGCTAATGTCTGTGTGTGTGCGAGCACACAGACAAGCAATCTCCATAGACAAACATTGGCAGAAGAATGTCTTTACTTAAGAGCTCAGTGACTTTCAATGTGGCACTGTCATAGGATGCCACCTTCCCAACAAGTCAGCTCGTCAAATTTCTGCCCTGCTAGAGCTGCCCTGGTCAACTGTAAGTGATGTTATTGTGAAGTGGAAACGTCTAGGAGAAACAACGGCTCAGAGGTTGGCCACACAAGGTCACAGAATGGGATCACCGAGTGCTGAAGCGCTTAGCGCGTAAAACCATCTATCCTCAATTGCAACACTCACTACTGATTTCCAAATTGCCTCGGGAAGCAACGTCATCACAATAACTGTTCGTTGAAAATATTAATGAAATGGGTTTCCATGGCCGAGCAGCCACACACAACCCTAAGATCACCATGCGCAATGCCAAGCATCGGCTGAAGTGGTGTAAACCTCACTGGACTCATTAGACTCTGGACCAGTGGAAACGCGTTCTGGCTGTTCGACGGACTAATCTAGTTTTGGTGGATGTCAGGAGAACACTACCTGCCCCAATGCATAGTGCCAACTGTAGAGTTTGGTGGAGGAGGAATAATCGTCTGGGGCTGTTATTCATGGTTAGCCAGCAGAATACCACCCTGCATCCCACTGCTGGCTTGCTTCTGAAGCTAAGCAGGGTTGGTCCTGGTCAGTCCCTGGATGGGAGACCAGATGCTGCTGGAAGTGGTGTTGGAGGGCCAGTAGGAGGGCTTCCAACACTCTTTCCTCAGGTCTAAAAAAAATATCCATATGCCCCAGGGCAGTTATTAGGGACATTGCCCTGTGTAGGGTGCTGTCTTTCAGGTGGGGTGTTACCCCTGGTGTCCTGGCTAAATTCCAAAGCTGTCCCTCATACCATCACGGTCACCTAATCATCCCCAGTTTACAATTGGCTCATTCATCCCCCTCCTCTCCCCTGTAACTATTCCCCAGGTTGTTGCTGTAAATGAGAATGTGTTCTCAGTCAACTTACCTGGTAAAATAAATAAATAAATGGTTTGGGCTAGGCCTCTTAGTTCCAGTCAAGGGAAATCTTAATGCTACAGCATACAATGATATTCTAGATGATTCTGTGCTTCCAACTTTGTGGCAACAGTTTGGGGAAGGCCCTTTCCTGTTTCAGCATGACAATGCCCCGTGCACAAAGCGAGGTCTATACAGAAATTGTTTGTCGAGATCGGTGTGGAAGTACCTTTGGGATGAATTGTACATAGCCCATCTGTAAATAGCCCATCCAACTACCTCATCCCCATACTGTATTTACTTATTTATCTTGCTCCTTTGCACCCCAGTATCTCTATTTGCACATTCATCTTCTGCACATCTACCATTCCAGTGTTTAATTGCTATATTGTAATTACTTCGCCACCATGGCCTATTTATATAGACTTTTTGTTTTATTTTTCTACTGTATTATTGACTGTGTGTTTGTTTATTCCATGTGTAACTTTGTGTTGTTGTATGTGTCGAACTGCTGTGCTTTATCTTGGCCAGGTCGCAGTTGTAAATGAGAACTTGTTCTCAACTAGCCTACCTGGTTAAAAAAGGTGAAACAAAACAAAAAAATAGATATTTTTATTATAATAATTGGAACGCCAACTGCGAGTCAGGACTAATCGCCCAACACAATTGCCTGACCTCACTAATGCTCTTGTGGCTGATGGAAGCAAGTCCCCGCAGCAATGTTCCAACATCTAGTGGAAAGCCTTCCCAGAAGAGTGGAGGCTGTTATAGCAGCAAAGGGGGGACGAACTCCATATTAATGCGCATGATTTTGGAATGAGATGTTTAACGAGCAGGTGTCCACATACCTTTAGTCATGTAGTGTAAGTGTGCGTGTACATGTTATATGGAGGCTTCTGTGTATGTGAACATTCATCAGACATTCCTCTCTTCCCCCTCATGTTCCGTACAGATAAAAAAAGAGAAGTGGATGTCTTCTAGGTGACCCTGTTTTAAAATGGCAGCCTGGTTACCAAGGAGACAGGCCATTAATAGCCCTAGTGCCGACAGGATGAGACACGGGGTCACAGACTGTGGTGTGTGTTGTGAGTGTGTTGTGTGTGTGTGTGTGTTATTTCTGTGTGTGTGTGTGTGTGTGTGTGTGTGTGTGTGTGTGCTTGTGGCATGGAGCGATACAACAGGTCACTCATGACTCACAGACGCCAGACACAAAAGGGAGTGTGTGTGAGTGTTTGCGTGTGACGTGTGAGGGAAAGCATTTGAAAGTGTGAGCTGTGTATGTTTGCGTGAGGGTGTGTGTGCGTGAATGCATGTAAAGGTGTGTGTGTGAGTGTGTGCATTGTAAAATCTAAATCAAATCAAATCAAATGTTATTGGTCACATACACATGGTTAGCAGATGTTGCGAGTGCAGCGAAATGCTTGTGCTTCTAGTTCCGACAGTGCAATAGTATCTAACAAGTAATCTAACCATTCCCCAACAACTACCTAATACACACAAATCTAAAGGGATGGAATAAGAATATGTACATATAAATATATGGATGAGCGATGGCCGAGCGTCATAGGCAAGATGCAATAGATGGGATAAGATACAATATATACATATGAGATGAGTAATGTAAGAAATGTAAACATTATTAAAGTGGCATTGTTTAAAGTGACTAGTGAGTCTCTATGTAGGCAGCAGCCTCTCTGAGTTAGTGATTGCTGTTAAGCAGTCTGATGGCCTTGAGATAGAAGCTGTTTTTCAGTCTCTCGGTCCCAGCGTCGATGCACCTGTACTGACCTCGTCTTCTGGATGGTAGCAGGGTGAACAGGCAGTGGCTCGGGTGGTTGTTGTCCTTGATTATCTTTTTGGCCTTCCTGCGACATCGGGTGCTGTAGGTATCCTGGTGCGCAGGTAGTTTTCCCCTGGTGATGCGTTGTGTAGACCGCACCACACTCTGGAGAGCCTTGCGGTTGAGGGCGGTGCAGTTGCAGTACCAGGCGGTGATACAGCCCGACAGGATGCTCTAATTGTGCATCTGTAAAAGTTTGTTAGGGTTTTAGGTTCCAAGCCAAATTTCTTCAGCCTCCTGAGGTTGAAGAGGCGCTGTTGCACCTTCTTCACCACACTGTCTGTGTGGGTGTACCATTTCAGTTTGTCTGTCCTGTGTACGCCGAGGAACTTAAAACTTTCCATGTTCTCCACTACTGTCCCTTCGATGTGGATAGGGGGGTGCTCCCTCTGCTGTTTCCTGAAGTCCACGATCATCTCCTTTGTTTTGTTGACGTTGAGTGAGAGGTTGTTTTCCTGACACCACACTCCGAGTGCCCTCACCTCCTCCCTGTAGGCTGTCTCGTCATTGTTGGTAATCAAGCCCACTATTGTTGTGTCGTCTGCAAACTTGATGATTGAGTTGGAGGCGTGCATGGCCACGCAGTCATGGGTGAACAGGGAGTACAGGAGGGGGCTGAGCACGCACCCTTGTGGGGCCTCAGTGTTGAGGGTCAGCGAAGTGGAGATGTTGTTTCTTACCTTCACCACCTGGGGGTGGCCCGTCAGAAAGTACAGGACCAAATTGCACAGGGCGGGGTTGAGACCCAGGGCCTCCAGCTTAATGATGAGCTTGGATGGTACTATGGTGTTGAATGCTGAGCTGTAGTCAATGAACAGCATTCTTACATAGGTATTCCTCTTGTCCAGATGGGATAGGGCAGTGTGCAGTGTGATGGCGATTGCATCGTCTGTGGACCTGTTGGGGCGGTGTGCAAACTGAAGTGGGTCTAGGGTGGCAGGTAAGGTGGAAGTGATATGATTCTTGACTAGTCTCTCAAAGCTTGATGACAGAAGTGAGTGCTATAGGGCGATAGTCATTTAGCTCAGTTATCTTTGCCTTCTTGGGTACAGGAACAATGGTGGCCATTTTGAAGCATGTGGGGACAGTAGACTGGGATAGGGAGAGATTGAATATGTCCATAAACACACCAGCCAGCTGGTCTGCGCATGCCCTGAGGATGCGGCTAGGGATGCCATCTGGGCCAGCAGCCTTGCGAGGGTCAACACGTTTAAATGTCCTACTCACATCGGCCACGGAGAAGGAGAGGGGCGGCCCGCAGTCCTTGTTAGCGGGCAGGGTTAGTGGCACTGTATTGTCCTCAAAGCGGGCAAAGAAGGTGTTTAGTTTGTCTGGAAGCAATACGTCAGTGACCATGACGTGGCTGTTTTTTTTTTGTAGTCCATAATTACCTGTAGACCCTGCCACATACGTCTCGTGTCTGAGCCATTGAATTGCTATTTTTTCCCTATATCGACATTTTGCTTGTTTGATTGCCTTGCGGAGGGAATAACTACACTGTTTATATTCAGCCATATTCCCAGTCCAGGTTAAATGCGGTGGTTCGCACTTTCAGTTTTGCGTGAATGCCGCCAGCCATCCATGATGTTTGTTTAGGGTAGGTTTTAATAGTCACAGTGGGTACAACATCTCCAATGCACTTCCTTATAAACTCACTCACTGAGTCAGAGTATGGATCGATGTTATTCTCTGAGGCTGTCAGGAACATTTCCGTGTCTCCGTGAGCAAAGCAATCTTGAAGCGTGGATTCCGATTGGTCAGACCAGCGTTGAATGGTTCTAGTCACGGGTACATCCTTTTTGAGTTTCTGCCTATAGGACGGTAAGAGCAAGATGGAGTCGTGGTCGGATTTGCCGAAGGGAGTACGAGGTAGGGCCTTGTATACATCGCGGAAGTTAGAGTAGCAGTGGTCCAGTGCATGCTTGTGGGTCATTGTTGAAGATGTGCTTAGTGAAAGCAGAGAGAGTGGTTTGTTAGGTCCATAGGCAAATACTGTAGTGTGAGAAAGCTGTGATGCAAGATGGCTTGTCAAACTGTATAGTTCTGCCATTTACACTGTGCTAGTGTCTTTAGAGCGCTACTCAGAAAATATCTTTAATTTTCCACTTCGTATCTTCATCACATATTTGACATCCTAATATTGAGTTGCACCCCCAAACCAGTGCGCCTGGCACCTACTACCATAACCCGTTCAAAGGCACTTACATGAATGACACACATACACAATCCATGTCTCAATTGTCTGAAGGCTTAAAAACCATTCTTTAATCTGTTTCCTCCCCATTCATCTACACTAATTGAAGTGGATTTAACAAGTGACATCAATAAGGGATCATAGCCTTCACTTGTATTCACCTGGCCAGTCTATGTCATGGAAAGAGCAGGTGTTCTTAATGTTTTGTATACTCAGTGTATATCTGTATAATATATCTGATGGCTCTGTAGGATACATCATTGCCTTGTCCATGTCTTAGGTGCAGGGTTGGGGAGTAACGGATTACATGAAATACGTTACATGTAAGGGATTACCCAAAAAACGGTAACTGTAATCCGTTACATTACCAGCATAAATATTGTAATCAGATTACAGATACTTTTGAAAAACTAGATGATTATTTCAAGGATTACTTTAAAAAAAATATTGCGACACTTCTCTGTTTTCTCAGTGACATTCAAATCATAATTGAAAAAAGGCGCAAGTTTAAGTTTGTTCCACCTGGGTGAGTCTGACCACAAGTCAGAGACCACTATGATGACACATCAAATGTGTTTGATAGATCGTGGGAAAAGCGCAGGAACAGGCTTTTGTAGGCTACAGTCCAAGGTATGTCTTCCAATGGTGCGACTGCTGTCGGCATCCAAAGATGAATAAACATTTGGAGGTATGACGACAGCAGTGGTGTAGTCTACGGCGATCCAGATATCACTTATTATTGACATCTACATAGCGCATTGATGTGAATCACACTGCTGCTCTCTCATTTAGCTATTTGCGCCTCATGGATTGTGGTTGTTGTGGATGACTGTTCACAAATCTAAATGTGTATTTGAACCCAAAAATGGTTGAATTTAAGAAGTTTGAGCTGCCTATCAATCATTGTTTTTGAAACCAGTGGACAGCCAGTGAAAAATGTGCTCTTGCAGCAGCTGCATAGTGTGGATCCCAGCCTATTGAATAAAATGGGGACTTTTATTGCTCAATCTAATTCATGCTGAAAAAAAAATAATCCATACTGTAGGTCTAATAGACACATGTTCAAACTTCCAAGTCCTATTCTTGAAGATCGAGGGGTATTACATTTATTGGATTGACTGGAATTCTGATAGACTTTGGTTTTTAATGTAAAGATGTAATTGAATCGTATTATTATAAGTAGTAGAAAGCGATGGGTTAGAAGAAGCCTACATAACCAGCCCATAAAGTAACATTTTACATCTATAAACGGCCAGCTATGTAAACTCTAACATTGATTTATCCTGCAATAGATTCATTTTTGTCTTCTTCTAATGCCTCTTTAAGACGAAAGTAATCAGATTACGTTACTGAGTTTGGGTCATCCAAAAGTTATGTTACTGATTACAGTTTTGGCCAGGTAACTAGTAACTTTAACTGATTACATTAAGAAAGTAACCTAAACCAACCCTGCTTAGGTGTGTGTTTTGAACACAGAGAGAGAGGAGTGTGTGCATTTGTTGGTAATGCCGTGAGCTCGTTAGTTAGAAATACTTTGGCTAAATGGGTCCTTGTTCACATAGTTACAGTATCTAGGGCTGTCTCTCTGTACCTCTCACCAACTCACACTCTATACATATGCACACACTCACGCAAACACATACGCAAATCCACACACACACGCATACACACAAACACACACACACACACACACACACACACACACAAGCACACGCAGGCATATACACTTATG
>QNTS01006966.1:4919-37213 GCA_003317085.1 Hucho hucho
AGAACGCACCCTTGTGCCTTCTCAGACCTAGGGTCTCTTGCTTAATGACAAGTTTGGAGGGTACTATGGTGTTAAATGCTGAGCTGTAGTCGATGAACAGCATTCTTACATAGGTATTCCTCTTGTCCAGATGGGTTAGGGCAGTGTGCAGTGTGATTGCGATTGCGTCGTCTGTGGACCTATTGGGACGGTAAGCAAATTGGAGTGGGTCTAGGGTGTCTGGTAGGATGGAGGTGATATGATCCTTGACTAGTCTCTCAAAGCACTTCATGATGATGGACGTGAGTGCTATGGGGCGATAGTCATTTAGCTCAGTTACCTTTGCTTTCTTGAGAACAGGAACAATGGTGGCCCTCTTGAAGCATGTGGGGACAGCAGACTGGGATAAGGATTGATTAAATATTTCCGTAAACACACCAGCCAGCTGGTCTGCGCATGGTCTGAGGACACGGCCAGTGATGCCATCTGGGCCGGCAGCCTTGCGAGGGTGAACACGCTTAAATGTTTTACTCACGTTGGCTGGGGTGAAGGTGAGCCCGCAGGTTTTGGTAGTGGGCCATGTCGGTGGCACTGTATTGTCCTCAAAGCGAGCAAAGAAGTTGTTTAGTTTGTCTTGGACCAGGACTTCGTGGTCCGCGACCGGGCTGGTTTTCTTTTTGTAGTCCGTGATTGACTGTAGACCCTGCCACATTCCTCTCGTGTTTGAACCATTGAATTGTGACTCTGCTTTGTCTCTATACTGACGCTTAGCTTGTTTGATTGCCTTTCAGAGGGAATAGCTACACTGTTTGTATTCAGTCATGTTTCCGGTCGCCTTACCCTGAAGGACAACCATCTCTGCAGCACTCTACCAATCAGGACTTTATTTCAAGACGGAAGCCACTCCTCAGTAAAAGGCACATTACAGCCGGCTTGGAGTTTGCCAAAAGGCACCTAAAGACTCTCAGACCATGAGAAACAAGATTCTCTGGTCTGATGAAACCAAGATTGAACTCTTTGGCCTTAATGCCAAGTGTCACATCTGGAGGAAACCTTGCACCATCCCTACGGTGAAAAATGGTGGTGGCAGCATCATGCTGTGGGGATATTTTTCAGCGGCAGGGACTGGGAGACTAGTCAGGAACGAGGGAAAGATGAACGGAGTAAGGTACAGAGAGATCCTTGATGAAAACCTGCTCAAGAGTGCTAACGACCTCAGACTGGGGCGAAGGTTCACCTTCCAACAGGACAACAACCCTAAGCACACAGCCAAGACAACGCAGGAGTTTCTTCGGGACAAGTCTCTGAATGTCCTTGAGTGGCCCAGCCAGACCCTGGACTTGAACTTGATCGAACATCTCTGGAGAGACCTGAAAATAGCTGTGCAGCGACGCTCCCCATCCAACCTGACAGAGCTTGAGAGGATCTGCAGTGAAGAATGGGAGAAACTCCCCAAATACAGGTGTACCAAGCTTGTAGCGTCATACCCAAGAAGACTTGAGGCTGTAATCGCTGCCAAAGGTGCTTCAACAAAGTACTGTCTGAAACATTGTTTTAGTTATTCTGCGGCTGAAGAGTGTGAATATGCCATATCCAAATCCAAGATTTTATTTGTAAGTTCCCCTAGGTGTTGAATATTGCACCTTAATCTTGCGTTGTACTAAATAATTTGGCCCCTCAGATAAGCCTTCATTGATTCCCATACTGTTGTAGGAGACATTCCAGGAGTTGGATTAAACTCGAGAAATACGTACATTTGAGATTATTTCAAAGCAACAAAGATTTCTTCTGATAGCAGTAGTGAGTTAAGCCACATTTTATGAATCACATCTTACAGCAATACCACTAAGTTAGCAGCAACGTCTTTAAAGAAATTACATAATAATAATAGAACTGTACTTTATTTACCCTGGATACGGGTACCATAGAGACATAGAAATCAGCAGCTTCATGGTAATAAAATAAACGTTAAAACAAAAGGAGAACTGACTCACCAGAACTAATGTTACCTAATAATAACAATATCAACGGATACCACTGGCAATGTTATACAGTATCTACAAAAGAGAGACTTAGTCTGCAGTGGTAGACACCTTCGTCCATTACCCTAATCGCCAAATAGGTGAACATTCAGCCATTTGCTTCGTCCGACCCCGGTAGAATGTTCGACTTTACGACATCAGTTTCGAGCTTCTTAACCATGGTTTGTAGCATAGTCGTGTTGTCCGAGCATGTTGACAAGCCTTGTTCCATGTCGGAGACAGTTTTCGTAACTGTATCCAGTTCAGTACGAACCATTGCTGTATGCTTTGCGAGTTCATTCTTGCAAATTAAAGTCCTCACTGAGCGCCTCCTTGAGTTCCGACTTGAGTATAGATGAAATGTTCGCTCTGAGGGCAGCAAGAATCTCGGCCTTCAAATTCTCTGTGTTAATTTTTTCGCAGAGCAGAGGGGAGGAGCCGCTGCTCCCACTTGTTGAAGAAGTCGAGCTCCTCGTCTTGGGCCTAGTGTTTTCTCTTTTGCCAGTGACTCCACTGAATTTAAACTTTTGCAGGTTATGCGCCATTTACACATTAAAACAAAAATAAAAGTTAAAACAAAGTAAAACACGTCATTCAAAGGCTGTGTTTCCTAGTTCATTTTGGGTCAAAGTGCAAAGAAACTATTAAATAAATGCAATTTCAGCAGGAGCTCGGAAAAACGTGAACTACTCCATGGAACTCCATGAACTACTCCACAGTAGAATTGTGGTGACAGAAAGAGAGATAAAGAGAGAGAGAAAGAGAGATAAAGAGAGAGAGAGAGAGAGAGAGAGAGAGAGAGAGAGAGAGAGAGAGAGAGAGAGAGAGAGAGAGAGAGAGAGAGAGAGAGAGACAACGGTTGCCCTAGAGCACACAAAAAACGACACATATCTCATTCTAAACATCAGCACCACAGGTAACTTCCACAAAGCTGTGAATGATCTGAGAGACAAGGCAAGAAGGGCCTTGAAAATATCCTCCGTGTACAACGTAAAACACCAAATAATGCATGCAGAGCAGAATTAGGCCGATACCCGCTAATTATCAAAATCCAGAAAAGAGTCGTTAAATTCTACATCCACCTAAAAGGAAGAAATTCCCAAACCTTCCATAACAAAGCTATCACCTATAGAGAGATGAACTTGGAGAAGAGCCGCCTAAGCAAGCTGGTCCTGGGGCTCTGTTCACAAACACAAACAGCAAACTAGAACGCTATTTGGCCCTAAACAGAGAGTACACAGTGGCAGAATACCTGACCACTGTGACTGACCCAAAATAAAGGAAAGCTTTGACTGTGTACAGACTCAGTGAGCATAGCCTTGCTGTTGAGAAAGGCCGCCGAAGGCAGACCTGGCTCTCAAGAGAAGACAGGCTATGTGCACACTGCCCACAAAATGAGGTGGAAACTGAGCTGCACTTCCTAACCTCCTGCCAAATGTTTGACCATATTAGAGACATATTGCCCTCAGATTACACAGACTCACAAAGAATTCAAAAACAAATCCAATTTTCATAAACTCACATATCTATTGGGTGAAATTCCACAGTGTGCAATCACAGCAGCAAGCTTTGTGACCTGTTGCCACAAGAAAAGGTCAACCAGTGAAGAACAAACATTGTAAATACAACCCATATTTATGTTGAATAAATTAAAAAAACAGAGAGAGAGAGAAAGACAGAGACAAAAAGACAGAGCGAGAGAGAGAGAGAGAGACAGAGACAGAGAGAGAGAGAGAGAGAGAGAGAGAGAGAGAGAGAGAGAGAGAGAGAGAGACAGTATAGAAGTAGGTAAGACAGACAGACAGACAGAGAGAGAGACAGAGAGACAGAGAGAGAGGGGGGTGCAAGCCTGTACTGTAATGTCCAGTGTGTATTCTGGTTCTGGCACAGTGACACACAGCTCAGGCCTGCTCAGCTCTCTGGGGGTGGACAGGACAGGGACCAGTTCACCTCACTGATGCAGAGACAGGCGGATAGAGCTGAAATACACACACACAGGTACACACACTGTACAAACACACACACGCACACGTGTGGAGGAAGGCTTAGAAAACCTTTACTGCAGTGGGCTAAATCAGGGTCACACAGAGAGATTCATGGTAGTCAAACAAATCTAATTTGAAACAAAAGTATACACCTCACACACATGGTTATGGGCATAAAATGTATTCAATTTTGAGTTTGCATCCCAATATTACACTTTATATACATCACAGAATACTGAAAT
This sequence comes from Hucho hucho, assembly GCA_003317085.1. Classification (NCBI taxonomy): domain Eukaryota; kingdom Metazoa; phylum Chordata; class Actinopteri; order Salmoniformes; family Salmonidae; genus Hucho; species Hucho hucho. The sequence goes on from QNTS01006966.1 coordinate 9,147, forward strand.
ATAACTGTCTGACATAGAAACACTGGATTTTCGTCGTTAAATTTAAAAAAAATCTTTATTAACTATGAAATTATGAAAAATATGAATAACATTCCACCCATGAGGCCAAAGAGGGTGCTTTTGGTCATTGTCGGCAGGAAAGGGCTACAAGGACACAACACACAAGTATGATGGCACACACATGCATGAACGCACACTCACACAAACAAACTCACATTGCATGTAATGTACTTTACCAGCCACACAGGCACATAGATACACAGACACACAGACACAAACTGTCAGAATTACATTTTCATAGTATAGATTTGACTCATTAAATATTAATGAGGCCCGCTGTGAGTTTGTAACAGTCCATCTGTATGGAGATTTACAGCCAAGTCCTGTGAGACAGGAGTGTATATACATTCTACACTACTAGGGCCCCAAACTCACATCTCCTTATTTATTCTCAACATGCTCTTTCCCTTCATTACATGTTCTCTTTTTCCCCACTTCTTTCTTTCTCTTCTTTTATAAAAGTCTGCCCTTCCTGTCTTCCCCTCCCCTATCTCTGTTGGGCACCGCAAATCACGTTGGAGAAGAAAGGGGAGAAAGAGAAAGAGAGAAAGGGAGAGGACATTACGAGAGTTCCCTACAAAAGCCATGGTCACATCTATCTGCCGTGTTGACACAGACACAGCTTGACCAGGCAGCTGGGACCCAATCACACACTGACGGAGGTGACCACTACAACCACTATCCATGTACCTCGCTCTCACTCTTTGTTCCACCTTCTCTTTCTCTCCGTCTTTCTCGCTCTCTTTTCCTCCCTCTCTCTCTTTTCCGCACTCTTTCTTTGCTCCCTCTCTTTCTACCTTTCTTTTGCTCGCTAGCTCGCTCCCTATCTCTTTCTCCATCCACCCTGCTGCCAGCTGCAGGAGTGAAAATGAAGTCCAAAATCAGTCGTGCACTCCTCCACATCCCCCCCTTTTCCTCCCTCTTACCCATCAGCCATAGCAATCAGCAGGATCTTTACTGAAAGCAGAGTGGGGCGAGGAGAGAGAGAGAGAGAGAGAGAATATCTGTGTGTGTGAGCGAGGAGGAGAGGGCCGGTCTCTATTGATCACTGCAGACAGCTTCATTATCTGCACTTACTGGACACAGTGCATCAACAACCAGCCTTACAACCCCACTATGCCACCACACCAGCGTGGGCTGGAGAGTGGAGGATATGCTCACAGAACAAGACAGAAAGAAAGGAGGGAGAGGGAGAATAAAAATACAACATAGCAGAACGGCATAATGTGTGTGCCTGCTCACATACGGACAAACACACACACACACACACACACACACACACACACACACACACACACACACACACACACACACACACACACACACACACACACACACACACACACACGGACAAACGTACACACACACACAGACACAGACAAACGCACACACTCTTCATACACACTCTTCACGCACGCCATCTACCCACTGTATATTTGTTTCATCACCTGGACAAGAGGGGGAAGGAAAGGGGGGGGGGGTTGAGATTGGAGTTATGGGTGCTGTTGGAAGGGGGTTGACAAGGTGTTGCCGTGGTAACCAAGTTCTGGCCTCGTTAGCGCAGCAGGTGCTAATAGAGATAACGAGCGAGGGAGGAGAAGTGGAGAGAACCGAGCCGAACCCCCCATTTACACCACTTTACCTCTCCCTTGTTCCCTCCTTCCCCCCTTCACCTTCCAATCTCACCCGCCGACGCGTTCCCTTTCTCCCTCTCTACTCACGCTCTCTTTTTCTATCTCTTTCAGCTCTCCTTCACTTTAACCATCTCCTTCCATTTCGGCTCCATCTCCTTCCATTGCGCTCGTTTTAATAACTCTCTCCTCATTTTCCCTCCTTTTACCTCCCTTTCTTCCCTTCATTCATTTCAACACGTTTTTCATCTCTGCCCTCCTTCCTCTTGTTCATCTCCATCCCTTCTCTCAGAACCCTTTCAGGGCGGTAGATGGAAAAATGAAGTCCTCCACTGTAAAAGAGGAGAGAAAAAATGAACATAGAGAGAGCGAGAGGAAAGAGGGGAGAGGGAGGACATTCCAATCAATACTAGTGTTTGTCAGGTTCTGTTTTTCTCCCTGCCATGTGTTCTTCTGTCCTCCCACTCCCTCCCTCCCTCCCTCTAACCTTGTGTTTGTGTCTCTGACCGTGAACATACTGTTGGCCATTTCAGGGTGTGTTGAAGGTTATCTATTTGCTAGGCTGTGTTTGTATGTTTCTAACAACAAAACGTATTTTATGTGATCAGGCTGCTACAGGGACTCCTTTATCTACCGCATTAAAAAACTAACTGAGCACCCGGCTCCATCTAATATGCCATTTAGCAGATGCTTTTATCCAAAGCGACTTACAGTCATGCGTACATACATTTTACGTATGGGTGGCCCTGGGAATCGAACCCACAACCCTGACATTGCATGCTCCATGCTCTAACTGAGCCATACTACTCACACAATACAAGATACAAACAAAGGGGTTGTGGTTGCTTGCACACACAAAAGCACACTCAGACATGGATACAGGCACACACACACACACTGTAAAACCATGGAACATGTTGGAGTGCATTTAGTCTTTAGAAATTGATGTGTCTTTCTATGCCTTTTCTTTTCGGATCAGTGTGGTGGTGTTGTTGCTCGACTGTGTTGAGTTCATTTCCGTTTACTCTCTGAGTGGAAAACAAGTGGGAGGGGCCTATTGCCATATTTCCCAGCATGCTTTGTTGCAGTTCGATTTTTAAAAATAGGTTTGTTATTCTTTTCTCTTGCACATTGATTTATTGATTGATCTTATACTATACAAAGATAAATATCTTACATTTTTCTAAACTAATCCAATCTTTAAGGGGTTGGACTTATTGGACCCGTTATTGAGATGGTTGCTGCAGTTGACATTTCAGTCATTTAGCAGACACTCTTATCCAGAGCAACTTACAGTAGTGAGTGCATAGATTTTAATATTTGTTGGTACTTGTCCCCCATGGGAATCGAACCCACAACCCTGGCATTGCAAGTGCCGTCCTCTCCCAACTGAGACAGTTTAGGTAATCTAGTCCTTCACTATAGCAGTCATTCTGAGTGTAGGTTGTGGGTGATAAAATATTACAATTGTTGGATATCCTCCCTCTGGCTGGATTCTGATAGGAATTACTAATCACTTCACAAACCAGCGTATTGTGACTTGCAGGTCTGAAGTGGCTCATAAGCAGAAGAGGTGCATGGGTAAAATCACTGGAGAAGCCAAGACAGAAAAAAGGCATATCACAACCTATGTGTTGTGATAATTGCATTGTTTGCTCAATAATCTGTTAGTTCATATGTCTTGCCACCGTGATATATAGGCCTAAGGCAGAGAAAATAAGAAGACACAGCAGCAGAATAAATTCAACCACACCATTGTTTCATCACAAAACCAGAGAGCAACATCCGTCTGGTGAATCCACAAAGCATATTGCATGTAACAAACAGTTACATGACTTACAGCATGATGGTCAATCAAGTTGTTTCTGACATTTTTGGACTACTAAACAACTATTGATTTAGAACCACGGAGAGTTACCGCATAAAGCAAAGAAAGCATGAGCTGCCTCGACTATTCCAGCACCATTTCAACATCAACATTTTAACATCATCAAGTCACCCATGCTTCGTCTAATACAGCGACAAATCAAAGATTCCAAAAACAATTTTGTCTAATCAACGCAAGCTAAATATCATGTGGCTGTCCATGGTACTGATTTCTGTGTGTTTGCGTAAGTAGAAAAACATGTAAACTCAGCCGACTTGTAGAGAAATGCCAATACCATCCTCCTCGTTCATGTTACCTAAACAGTCTATGACTCTGTCATACAGTACATGCTTTTAGTTTTTGTTATCATAGGCTACCTGGCTAAAAGACTTGCTCCCTAGCCTAACTTCCTTTCATGGGCAATGATTAGACAGCTAACATTAGCCTACTAGATCTAGCTACATATTGAACTTCCATCGTCTCAAGCCAGAGACACAAGCTATGAATTTGTGGTTGGATCAGAATCGCCGTTATGATCATTGGCCAGTATGGAGAATTAAGTAATTTAGGAAAGGTACAATTTTAGCTATCTAGCTAGCCACCGGAGGACAACAAGACAACGAGATGCAACAATTCAAGTTTTTTTCTGTCAAAGACATTGGGCTTTTGATGTGATGTGATTGGTGTGAAGCCAAATCCAAACTGGCTTCCCTTGACACTTTTTTCTGGTGCACCAGGACCATTCACGGTTGAGCTCACTCAGTTGATCTCAATGCTGATTGGCTATTATTGTATAAAAAAATATATCAAAGGAGGCCAATTGCTTGCTGGCTTCCCTTGCATTTAATGCTACGGGCGGCAACAATATCATACTCTTTTTGATCAGACAGCATCAGATAGATGGGCTACACATACAGAGGCAGAGGGGCGCTGTTTCCATCACTCTGATGTTTTATCCGATGAGATACATTCAGCCTTTTGGGAATTGAAGGAGAATTATGAAACACAGAGAGGGTCAGTTTTTTGGGGAAGCCTGGATTCCCTTGGCATCCATGAATACACGCCACTGCTCATGAGACAAGATTTTCAGACCCCAATTTCAAGGATAACGCGGCCATAACTAAAGGCCTCATGAAATGTGGTCATAAAGGGTTCACTTTTGATTGAAACAGTGTTTAGTGTTTAAAACCTAATACCTTGTGCTGAATAAACGTGTTCATGTGTTTAAAATGTGTTACAGCGAATAAACTTGTTTTGGTGTTTACAATCTAAACACTAACGCGCTATCATTGAAATTCTAAATGCCTTGACGCATTTAAAAAGTGTTACCGAAAAGTGTTTAGTTACGTGTTCAGAACCTAAACACTTGGTTTTACAGTGCACGCTACACTGGTAAATCGACAGCGGACACATAACTGTAATGAAATCAGTACTGAATACAGTGACACAGTCGCCCTTCTAAAACTCCTCTCAACGACTGTCCTCTTTCTTTCTCTCCCCATTTATGGTCTCTCCATTTCTCTCTCTGCAGATAAAAACCAGGTGTGTCACATAGCCTTTTGCTATCCTTCTCCTCAGGGCTGAGAGAGAGAAGAGGGAGAAGAGATGAAAAATAGGAAACATTTAAGAGTTAATTCCCAAAAGGTGTAAAGGAGTGAAGACATTCCAGGGGTGTGAATCACATCCCCCCCCCCCCCAACTCTACTGCAACACGCCTGAGAGAAGATATGACCCTGACGCACACACACACACAAACACACACACACTTTTTCTCTCGTGTCTGAAACAGCTGGATAGAGACATCTGTCATGCTTGTCACACACACAAGCACACTCACACAATGCAGGCACAAACACATAGATGCAATTTAACGGACAAACACACTCATCCTTCATTCTCATCTGTAAAATGATAGGACAGAGGCGTCATCTGTCAGTAGAGACATTTGCTTTGTGTAAAACATATGTTAGAATGAAGGGACAATAACATTACAAATGCTACAGCAAAGTGGCATGAACAGACATAGTAGTACCACAAAGTTTCTAAACCCAGAGTTCCAACATCGTGAGACTTCTGGGAATGCTTGCGAAGCAGACCAAGCGGATCAGGCCGGGGTTTGGGGTTTGAGAAATCAATGAGAGAAGTGAAATATTCTTCCTTAGTTGTTCCTTTTCTTGAAATGTAAAGGCACAACCTAGATTCAGTTCAATGTCTTAAGTAGTTGAACATACTATTACTCCAACCTTGTGAAAGTGACAAACTGACACATTTTCATTTTTGTCAAAAACAACTTTATATGGAAGGAGTGCCTTTGATTTGATGGCCTGCACATGCACAGTTCAGCGCGAAACAACCCGATGATGTGTTTCTGCGCATGAGCTTAGCTATTCAACGTTGCCATGACATCGCCTACAAGTGTGATCTGGAATTTCTATTGGAGAAGCAGTTTCTGCCCATCTTCATACTGTACTCTTTGGTACCACAGTACACAAACACCTTGCACATTATCTATAGCCCTAAGATTCTAATCTAGAGCTTGATGCCATATCCTTTCAGATCAGAGACTTAATCGAGCATCTGACCAAATTACACAAGATTTTATTTCTGGGTTAATCGAAATTACATCCACTGTTACTATGTTACAACTGCACTGTTACTACGTTACAACTGCACTGTTACTATGTTACAACTGCACTGTTACTATGTTACAACTGCACTGTTACTATGTTACAACTGCACTGTTACTATGTTACAACTGCACTGTTACTATGTTACAGAGGTACTATGTTACTATTGTGACAGTGCAGTAAACTATAGGCCATGTTTACGTTTACTTTCACCTTTAACGGAAAGGGTGGAGTAAGTAAGTAATGGGGAAAGGGAAATGGAGGCGAGGCCTATTTAACCAGGTGGAAAGAGGACGTCACCGGGGTATGTTTTGATTCGTGAGAAGGAGAGCGAAGTAAAAGGTTACCATGTGGAGTGGAAGACGGAGTTGTTTGGACTGAGGCTTCCCGCGCACGCCGTCTGATGCGACGTGGAGTCTGGCGATTCCATAGCGACGCACCTCAAAGACCGGTTGTTGGTGGTGAGCGGTTCACTCTCAACGAGTCCAAGGACGTTAAACTTCCTTCCTGGAGCCAGGCGGGGTCCATCTACACTCTCCAGTTTGCGATTCCATCCGCCAAAATTGGTTAGTGTACCCGACGCGCAATCGCACACTACACTCATTCACACGCTATCAGATACACACGCATTCCATTCACATCCGCACATTTGGTTATTGCTTATCCGTGATTTTGATTGTTTAAGTTGAATGCATTATCGTTGATCTCTGAAGTTTTGCATTTTGTTTGATTTTCTACCCGCGAAATGTGAATCCAATGTTTTTCTTTCTCTTTTATTATATGAAAAGTTTGGCGTGAATATGGACACGAGTCTGCCAGTGTGGACGCCCAGCTAGAATGTGACCAGTATGACCTGGGATTTCGTTTATAGCGTTTATGTGATTGTGTGAACACTGATTTTGAACTGTGAAATTTAACTGTCACATTGAGGACTATATATATGTTACTATGTTACTATGTTAATATGCTACTAAGTTTCTAAGTTACTGAGATACAATGTTAAAATGTTACTATGTTACTATGTTAATATGCTACTAAGTTACTAAGATACAATGTTAACATGTTACTATGTTACTATGTTAATATGCTACTACGTTACAATGTTACAATGTTACTATGTTACTTTGTTACTATGTTACTATGCTACTAAGTTACTAAGTTACTAAGATACAATGTTAAAATGTTACTATGTTACTATGTTAATATGCTACTAAGTTACTAAGATACAATGTTAAAATGTTACTATGTTACTATGTTAATATCCTACTAAGTTACTAAGTTACTAAGCTACAATGTTAAAAAGTTACTATGTTAATATGCTACTAAGTTACAATGTTACTATGTTACTATATTACTATGTTAATATGCTATTAAGTTACTAAGTTACAATGTTACTGTACTTTCACAGTCAAAATCTTCAACAGACCAGACAGACTGCAGTCAATTCAAAAACGTCCTGATTGCGATTCTGCTCCAATATGGGCCCCATAAAACGCAACCCTTCAGCGACATCCAGTTCATATTCATTCTCCGCTGGCCCTAGCACTGCCAAGGAACGCAAGGGTAGAGACATTTTCATAGTCCTTCACCTTGACAATTGAAAGTTATTTGTTTTTAGCAAACCCTCCAGCGTATTAACCAAGAACGAGCCACCAAGCCAGCATTTCACGAGCTTGATGTAAATAGAATGGTATTTAAGTTTCAAGAGGGAGACAGGACGGGAGAAAAAGGAGAAGAGCTATCATTGCGTGTCTAGGTAGTGTTCAAACTGTTATGACCCAAACAATTGAGTCAACACTCTTCTCTTTCAGGGGGTTTGGCGTTTAAGTGGGCAGATTGAAATGGTGGTCCTGGGCTGCAGGCTGGGTCACACACACACACACACACACACACACACACACACACACACACACACACCTCCTCTATGTTTGCACTACATCTCTGTTCAAAGAGAAGGAAAAAAGTGTCAGACAGAGAGCTAACAATTAGCCCTCTATGCATACTAAGCCCTGGGAGAGTATGTGTGTTTGTGTGTGGTTGTGTGTGTGCCTTTTTGCAGCTCTGTGTGTTTGCGTCTGTCTGTACGTGTGTGTGTGTTTGTGTGTGTATTTCTATTCATGCAGACAGAAAGGAAAGACAAAGAGGAACTGGGGTGTTGAGCTCCTGCCTGTATACACACACTGGCATTGGCAGGCTGGCAGAGACTGGCATCAGCTGGCACTGGGACTAGGGTACAATACATGAGTCTGACTGGAAGCCACACAAAGAGGCCTAGAGCTGAAATCCAGACCAAGCCCTGAAACGATAGCTCTCTCTCTCTCTCTCTCTCACTCTCTCGCTCACTCACATCCATTCCCCCAATTTTTTGGCAAGCCACACTATTGTGAGTTTGCACACAAAGACACACAGAGAGTATGTGTGTCTGTGAGGATGTCGTGTGAACAAATACACTGAGTGTACAACACACTAAGTGTACAAAGGTGTTGAAAGCGTTCCACTGGGATGCTGGTCCATGATGACTCCAATTCTGCCCACAGTTGTGTCAAGTTGGCTGGATGTCTTTGGGTGGTGGACCATTCTAGATACACACAGGAAACTGTTAAGCGTGAAAAACCCAGCAGCGTTGCAGTTCTTGACACACTCCAACCAATGCGCCCGACACCTACTACCATACCATGTTCAAAGGCACTTAAATATTTTATCTTGTCCATTCACCCTCTGAATGGCACACATACACAATCCATGTCTCAATTGTCTCAAGGCTTAAGAATCCTTCTTTAACCTGTCTCCTCCCCTTCAAATCAAATCAAATTGTATTTGTCACATGCACCGAATTCAAAAAGTGTAGACCTTACCGTGAAATGCTAACTTACAAGCCCTTAACCAACAATGCAGTTTTAAGAAAATAGAGTTAAGAAAATATTTACTAAATAAACTAAAGTAGAAAAAATAAAAAATACACAATAAAATAGCAATAATGAGGCTATATACAGTGGGTACCCTTACCGAGTCAATGTGCGTGGGTACAGGTTAGTTGAGGTAATTTGTACATGTAGGTAGGGGTAAAGTGACTGTGCATGAATAATAAACAACAACCAAGGGGGGAGGGGGGGTCAATGCAAATAGTCTTGGTGGCCATTTGATTAATTGTTCAGCAGTCTTATGGCTTGGAGGTAGAAGCTGTTAAGGAGCCTTTTGGACCTAGACTTGGCGCTCCAGTACTGCTTGCTGTGCGATAGCAGAGAGAACAGTCTATGACTTGAGTGTTTTGACCATTTTTGGTGCCTTCCTCTGACACCACCTAGTATATACTGTAGCTCCTTGATGGCAGGAAGCTTGGCCCCAGTGATATACTGGACCGTACGCACTACCCTCTGTAGCGCCTTACGGTCGGATGCTGAGCAGTTTCCAAACCAGGCGGTGATGCAACCAGTCAGGATGCTCTCGATGGTGCAGCTGTAAAACGTTTTGAGGATCTGGGGACCCATGCCAAGTTTTTTCAGGCTCCTGAGGTGGAAAAGGCATTGTCGTGCACCTCTTCTCAACTTTCTTGGTGTGTTTGGACCATGATAGTTTGTTGGTGATGTGGACACCAAGGAACTTGAAACTCTCGACCCGCTCCACTACAGCCCCGTCGATGTGAAAGGAAGTGTGTTTGGCCCACCTTTTCCTGTAGTCCACGATCATCCCCTTTGTCTTGATCACTTTTAGGGAGACGTTGTTGTCCTGGCACCACACTGCCAGGTCTCTGACCTCCTCCCTATAGGCTGTCTCATTATTGTCGGTGATCAGGCCTACCACCGTTGTGTCATCAGCAAACTTAAAGATGGTGTTGGAGTCAAGCTTGGCCATGCAGTCGTGGGTGAACAGGGAGACAGGAGGGGACTAAGCACGCACCCCTGAGTGGCCCCCGTAGTTGAGGATCAGCGTGACAGATGTGTTGTTGCCTACCCTTACCACCTGGGGTGGCCCGTCAGGAAGTCTAGGATCTAGTTGCAGAGGGAGGTGTTTAGTCCCAGGGTCCATAGCTTAGTGTTGAGCTTTGTGGACACCATGGTGTTGAACGCTGAGTTGTAGTCGATGAACAGTATTCTCACATAGGTGTTCCTTTTGTCCAGGTGGGAAAGGGCAGTGTGGAGTGCGATTGAGATTGCGTCATCTGTGGATCTGTTGGGGCGGTATGCGAATTGAAGTGGATCTAGGGTTGATGTGAGCCATGATCAGCCTTTTAAAGCACTTCATGGCTACCGACATGAGTGCTACGGGACGGTAGTCATTTAGGCAGGTTACCTTTGCTTTCATGGGCACAGGGACTATGGTGGTCTGCTTGGTATTACAGACTCGGTCAGGGAGAGGTTGAAAATGTCAGTGAAGACACTTGCCAGTTGGTCCGCGCATACTCTGAGTACACGCCCTGGTAATCTGTCTGGCCCTGCGTCCTTGTGAATGTTGACCTGTTTAAAGGTCTTGCTCACATCGACTACGGAGAGCATGATCACACAGTCGTCTGGACCAGCTGATGCTCTCATGCATGCTTCAGTGTTGCTTGCCTCCGAAATGAGAATAAAAGGTATTTAGCCCATCTGGTAGGCTTGCGTCACTGGGCAGCTCGCAGCTGGGTTTCCCTTTGTAGTCCGCATCCGAGGAGCGTCAGAGCCGGTATAGTAGGATTCAATCTTAGTCCTGTACTGACGCTTTGCCTGTTTGATGGTTCATCTGAGGGTATAGCAGGATTTCCTGCTCCTTGAAAGTGGAAGCTCTAGCCATTAGTTCGGTACCGATGTTGCCTGTAGTCCATGGTTTTTGGTTGGGATATGTACGTACGGTCACTGTGGGGACGACGTCATCGATGCACTTATTGGTGAAGCCGGTGACTGAGGGGGTATACTCCTCAATGCCATTGGATAAATCACGGAACATTTTCCAGTCTGTGCTAGCAAAACAGTCCTGTAGCGTAGCATCCGCGTCATCTGACCACTTCCGTATTGATCGAGTCACTGGTACTTCCTGCTTTAGTTTTTGCTTGTAAGCAGGAATCAGGAGGATAGAATTATGGTCAGATTTGCCAAATGGAGGGCGAGGGAGAGCTTTGTATGCATCTCTGTGTGTGGAGTAAAGGTGGTCTAGAGTTATTTTCCCTCTGGTTGCACATGTGACATGCTGGTAGAAATTAGGTAAAACGGATTTAAGTTTGCCTGCATTAAAGTCCCCGACCACTAGGAGCGCCGCTTCTTGATGAGCATTTTCTTATTTGCTTATGGCCTTATACAGCTCGGTGAGTGCAGTCTTAGTGCCAGCGCTGGTTTGTGGTGGTAAATAGACGGCTACGAAAAATATAGATGAAAACACTCTTGGTAGATATTGTGGTCTACTGCTTATCATGAGGTGCTCTACCTCAGGCGAGCAATACCTCGAGACTACCTTAGTATAAGACATTGCGCACAGCTGTTATTGACAAATAGAAACATACACCTATTCATCGTCTTACCGGACGTAGATGTTCTCTCCTGCCGATGCAGAGATAACCCAGCCAACTGTATATTATCCGTGTCGACGTTCAGCCACCACTCAGTGAAACATAAGATATTACAGTTTTTAAAGTCCCGTTGGTAGGATAGTCTCGAACAGAGCTCATCCAGTTTATTCTCCAGTGATTGCACGTTGGCCAATAGAATGGATGGTAGAGGCGGTTACCCACTCGCCTACGAATTCTCACAAGGCACCCTGATCTGCGCCCCCTGTATTTCTTTATTTTTTTCATGCGAATGACAGGGATTTGGGCCTTGTCCGGGAGCAACAATATATCCTTTGCGTCAGACTCATTAAAGAAAAAATCTTTGTCCAGTTCGAGTTGAGTAATCGCTGTTCTGATATCCAGAAGCTCTTTTCGGTCATAAGAGATGGTAGCGTCAAAATTATGTACAAAATAAGCTACAAACAATGCGAAAAAACACACAAAAGAGCACAATTGGTTAGTACCCAGGGGCACGCGCAATGCCGTCGGGGGTACGCCAAATAAAAATGTGATTCCCATATTTAAAAAACGAGACTATACGTTTGGATGAGGTTTTTTTCTCGCCTGAGTAGCCTCGTTTCACTGCCAAAAATAAAAATTAAACCATCTATTGTTCAGCGAAATAACAACACAATGTCAAATACAGGTAGCCTAGTCAAATAATTAACATCCAATCACATTAACCGTTACTCTATCACGGATATTCAACTAACGGTCCGTATGTAGCCAAACGTAGCTGCTGCTCATTCTGTTTGCTCGAAAATTGATAAATGGTTAAAAAAGTAAGGCCCCCATCCATAGAGACACGTACCAGCTCTACTGGTAGTACTGCTACTACCAGCAGTACTGCACCTGCACCTGTTGACGACATAAGTTGTTCTGCTTCAACGAGCACATCCAATGCTAGCTTCAGTAATTCTACATTTGTTGTTAGCCCCGCTAGCATGGACACTGACAGTTGTGAATCTGATGCAGCCGAATAGCTACTGCCCCCTTACCCGGGAAAGCACCGAACAACAGACAGGGACGTTGGACCATCGAAGAGGCGCAAATGATGATGAGAACTACATTGATTTGGTGTTCACTTATATTGGGACAAGTGCCTTTCCTCAGCCACAGTGTGTATTATGTGCAAAATTACTATCTCACAACTCAATGAAACCTTCACTCTTGCGCAGACATTTAGAAACAAAACATGCCAATTTAAAGAATAAAGTTTTTTGAGCGAGTATTAAGAAGACTTTCGAGTAGTAAGACATGTATAAAAGCAACAGATACCATTAATAAGAAGGGGCTAGAAGTGTCTTATATGGTGAGCTACCGAGTGGCTAGGACAGGCAAGCCCCATACTACTGTGGAGGACTTAATTCTTCCTGCCTCCGTGGATATGGCTGGGACAATGCTGGGGGAAAAGGCCGAAAGAACTTTACAGACAATGACTTATTTAAACAACACTGTTTCACAACGCATGTTTTGAAACAATTACTGCTTCGCATACAAGCTAGTGAATTCTATGCGTTACAGCTGGATGAGTCAACAGACGTGGCACAGCTCCTGGTATATGTCTGTTACGTTTATGGGGGGGTCAATTAAGGAAGACATCCTCTTCTGCAAACCACTGGAAACCAGTGAGACAAGCTTTAAGTTTTCTTTACTGACCTTGTCTGACCGCTTGCATGATGACGAGTTTCTCACACGACTGGCCTATCTGGATGATGTTTTTTCTCGCCTGAATGATCTGAATCTAGGATTACAGGGACTCTCCGCAACTATATTCAATGTGCAAGACAAAATTGAGGCTATGATTAAGAAGTTGGACCTCTTCTCTGTCTGCATTAACAAGGACAACACACAGGTCTTTCCATCATTGTATGATTTTTTGTGTGCAAATGAACTCAAGCTTACAGACACTGTCAAATGTGATATAGAGAAGCACCTGAGTGAGTTGGGTGCACAATTACGCAGGTACTTTCTCGAAACGGATGACACAAACAACTGGATTCGTTATCCCTTTCATGCCCTGCCTCCAGTCCACTTACCGATATCTGAACTAGAGAGCCTCATCGAAATTGCAACAAGCGGTTCTGTGAAAATTGTATTTAATCAGAAGCTACTGTCAGATTTCTGGATTGGGCTGTGCTCAGAGTGTGCTGCCTTGGCAAATCGCGCTGTTAAGACACTGATGCCCTTTGCAACCACATACCTATGTGAGAGTGGATTCTCATCCCTCACTAGCATGAAAACTAAATACAGGCACAGACTGTGTGTGGAAATGATTTAAGACTGAGACTCTCTCCAATACAACCCAACATTGCAGAGTTATGTGCATCCTTTCAAGCACACCCTTCTTATTAACCTGTGGTGAGTTATTCACAATTTTCAATGAACAAATAAGGTTTTATATGTAAGATGGCTAAATAATGAGCAAAATTATTGATTATTATTATTTGTGCCCTGGTCCTATAAGAGCTCTTTGTCACTTCCCATGAGCCGGGTTGTGACAGAAACTCACACTCATTCTTATGTTTAATGCATTTATTGTATAGTGTGTGTGTGGCAGGCTTACAATGATGACAAAAAACAACATTTGAGAGTGCGCTGACCCTGGTGCTTGAGGGGGTACACAGTTGGAGGTTGAATGTTTGAAGGTGGGAACCAGTTTGGGAACCACTGCTCTATACTGATTGATGTGGATTTAACAGGTGACATCAATACGGGATCATAGCTTTCACCTAGATTCACCTGGTCAGTCTATGTCATGGAAGGATCAGGTCTTCCTAATGTTTTGTACCCTTAGTATATAGACAGTATGCATACTGTATAGCAGTGGTTCCCAAACTTTTTTTGTTACTGTACCACCAACTGAATTTTGCTCTACCCGGAGTACCCCTGAAGTACCCCCTCATGTGCATTTTATCAGTAGGACTATGGTCTGATGAGTCTTCTCAAGTACCCCCCTTGTGGATAGACCAAGTACCCCCAGGAGTCCTAGTACCACTGGTTGGAAACCACTAGATAGAGACAGAGAGACAGAGAGACAGAGAGACAGAGCGATAGAGAGACAGAGAGACAGAGACAGGGGCCATACAGAGAGAGGGACAAGAGGGATGACAGGAAAGCTGTCAGGCTGGGACACAGGGAGAAAGAAGCTAGAGATATACCCACATACATGAAGAGAGAGAGACAAATAGTCAGAGAAAGATAGTCAGAGAAAGACTGACTGTCATGCAAACAAGGAATAGAGGACAGACACACACTTAGACAGAACACTAATATGAAGTTAATGGAGGGAAATAACATGATGGGTGCACAAATAAGATGGAGGCTGATAAAGACTAGTAGATATTTAAACAGTGACAGATGAAGTGTTATAATCGAGATGCCCACATACACACAGACAGACAAGGAGGAGCGTGTTGTGTGTCACCGGCAGGGAGAAAGCGCTTTTTACCGGACAGTCTGACTGAGCGGGACACCAGACTCTCTGAGATAGGGGGGTGTGTGAGGGGGGATGGGAAGGGGGATGATGGGTGAGACAGGGGAGGGGGGGGGTGCAGTTGACCCCTCCATATGGGACACATGTCATCATCAAATATGCATGCTATGGATTTGTCTCATTAACTATTGAACAGCTCTCTTACACACACGAGCATACACACACACGCACGCACACACACACACAGACACACACACACACAGACACACACACACACACACAGACACACTTGCAGTGGAAGGATTCATCTTCAGATCATGTGCGCTGCTTTTCTCATGCCGTATGTATAGGGGTGTGTCTGGTGTGACATACAGTATCAGGGTGACACATGCAGATGAAGGACACAAATGAACGCAAGCGCCAGCCACCTCGAAAAGAGGGCCCAATTACCACGGTGACTGATCTAACTTACACATTATCCCTGCCACTGTCAACCTCTCTCTGTCACGCACAAACAAACACACACACACACACACACACACACACACACACACACACACACACACACACACACCCACCCACCCACCCACCCACTCACTCACTCACTCACCCACTCACTCACTCACTCACTCACTCACTCACTCACTCACTCACTCACTCAACCACCCACACACACACACACACACACACCACACAGACAGTCCTTTTTCTCTTTCCCGCCCACAGTAAGAGCCTTGGCAGTCACATCACAGGGCTCAGGACATATTTAGAACACACAGGCCTTCTAAAGAGCTTTGCTGTGCATTGATTGTGAGCACACATAATGGAGCCTTGCTTCAATGGAATACCATGATAAAATACCAGTTGTAAACAGTACCTCTTCCATTCTCTCCAAGTCCCTCTAATTCCAAAATGGTCCCTTATTCACTGTATAGTTGAAAACTTCTGACACCCTATCCCCTGTATAGTTGAATACTTCTGACACCCTATTCACTGTATAGTAGAATACGTCTGACACCCTATTCCCTGTATAGTTGAATATTTCTGACACCCTATACAATGTATAGCTGAATACTTATGACACCCTATTCATTGTATAGTTTAATACTTCTGACACCCTATTCCCTGTATAATTGAATACTTCTGACACCATATTCACTGTATAGTAGAATACTTCTGACACCCTATTCCCTGTATAGTTGAATACTTCTGACACCCTATACAATGTATAGCTGAATACTTATGACACCCTATTCATTGTATAGTTTAATACTTCTGACACCCTATTCCCTGTATAGTTGAATACTTCTGACACCCTATTCACTGTATAGTTGAATACTTCTGACACCCTATTCACTGTATAGTTTAGTACTTCAGACACCCTATTCCCTGTATAATTGAATACTTCTGACACCCTATTCCCTGTATAATTGAATACTTCTGACACCCTATTCACTGTATAGTTTAATACTTCTGACACCCTATTCACTGTATAGTTGAATACTTCTGACACCATGTTCCCTGTAAAGTGTAATACTTCAGACACCCTATTCCCTGTATAGTTTAATACTCCAGACACCCTATTCACTGTGTAGTTTAATACTTCTGATACCATATTCACTGTATAGTTAAAAAATTCTGACATGCTATTCACTGTACAGTTTAATACTTATGATACCCTATTCACTGTAAAGTTTAATACTTCTGACACCCTATTCATTGTAAAGTTGAATACTTCTGACACCCTATTCACTGTATAGTTTAATACTTCTGACACCCTTTCCCTTGTATAGTTGAATACTTCTGACACCCTATTCACTGTATAGTTTAATACTCCAGACACCCTATTCACTGTATAGTTTAATACTTCTGACACCATATTCCATGTATAGTTTAATTCTTCTGACACCCTATTCACTGTGTAGTTTAATACTTCTGAAACCATATTCACTGTATAGTTAAACAATTCTGACACCCTATTCCCTGTATAGTTAAATACTTCTGACACCATATTCACTGTATAGTTTAATACTTCTGACACCATATTCACTGTATAGTTTAATATTTCTGACACCCTACTCACTGTATAGTTGAATTCTTCTGACAGCCTGTTCAATGTATAGTTGAATACTTCTGACACCATATTCACTGTATAGTTGAAAACTTCTGACACCCTACTCACTGTATAGTTGAATACTTCTGACACCATATTCACTGTATAGTTTAATACTTCTGACACCCTATTCCCTGTATAGTTTAATACTTCTGACACCATATTCACTGTATAGTTGAAAACGTCTGACACCATATTCACTGTATAGTTTAATACTTCTGACACCCTATTCCCTGTATAGTTTAATACTTCTGACACCATATTCACTGTATAGTTTAATACTTCTGACACCATATTCACTGTATAGTTTAATACTTCTGACACCATATTCACTGTATAGTTTAATACATATGACACCCTACTCACTGTAAAGTTGAATTCTTCTGACACCATATTCACTGTATAGTTGAATACTTCTGACACCATATTCACTGTATAGTTGAATACTTCTGACACCCTATTCACTGTAAAGTTGAATACTTCTGACACCCTATTCACTGTAAAGTTGAATACTTCTGACACCCTATTCACTGTAAAGTTTAATACATCTGACACCATTTTCACTGTATAGTTTAATACTTCTGACACCATTTTCACTGTATAGTTTAATACTTCTGACACCATATTCAATGTATAGTTGAATACTTCGACACCCTACTCACTGTATAGTTGAATACTTCGACACCCTACTCACTGTATAGTTGAATACTTCTGACACCATTTTCACTGTATAGTTTAATACTTCTGACACCATATTCAATGTATAGTTGAATACTTCGACACCCTACTCACTGTATAGTTGAATACTTCTGGCACCCTATTCCCCATATGGTGCTGATGTTTTGACTATGTTTGCCTGCTCACTTTGTACTGCAGTGCAGTACTCTTGACCAGAGATGACACCCTACTGTTGACACCACCCTGGTCAACAATGGTGCACTATTTGGAGAGTAGGAGTAATTTGAAATGCTGCCCCAGTCCCTCTGGCCAGGCTCCAGGGAAGGTGAAAGGTCTCCTGGGTAATGGAGTCTTTCTCACCTGGCAGTGCATAGGTAATAGACTGAGTGGTGTAGGACTGTGTGTGTGTGTGTGTTTGTGTGTGTGTATGTGTGTGTGGGGGGAGGGGGGGTGAATAGTGTGTGTGTGTGTGTGTGTGTGTGTGTGTGTGTGTGTGTGTGTGTGTGTGTGTCTGATGGGTGAGGCACTGGAATTGGGCTTTTCTGAAAGACCCATATTGAGGTTGAGCCACCTTGAGAAGTTCAGGTGCACGCTGGGAGAGAGAAAGATATATAATGAGGGAGGGATGCGTGTAGGGGTGGAGGGAGGGAGCACTGTGCGTGTCCTTTAGCTGATTTCAGTTGTTTTGGTCAGCTTCTCTCTGCATGGACCCCTGGGGTTTGGGGCCTGTTAAGGATCTGTGTCTGTCGGTGTGTGTATCTCTCTCTCTCTCTCTCTCGCTCTCTCTCTCTCTCTCTCTCTCTCTCTCTCTCCATCTTGTTCTCTCTCTCCTCTGTGTGACTGTATAGAAAGGTTCTGGCTGTGCGAGCAGCTGTTTTTTTTAGTTCTCTGATTAGCAATCATGAGGCATTGTGTGTGATTTCCCAGGGTATGTTTGTGTCATTTTTCAGGGCTGGGGCTGAGACGTACATGGCTGGGTGGGTGGCAGTTGTTAAGGTTTGTCAAACTGACTGGTACACAGAGATGGATGTGTGTGAGTCAGTGTTAGGGATTTGGTGTATGTTTAACAGTAAAGGTTTATACGTGTGAATGTGTCACGCATTCACAAGTTATTGCACCCATCCATCTGTGTATTTGAGTGTTTGTGTGTGTGTCCCTGTCTGTGTGTTTCAGTGTGTGTGTGTGTGTGTGTGTGTATTCTACTCCACCACCCCTCTCTATAGTGCTGCAGAGCCTGATATTGCAGGCTGTGTCATGGGGACCTGGTTTGTGGTTTGTGGACGCTGCGCTATTAAGAATATTCATTATTAATGGACACTGGCCTAATTCACAGTCCTGGGCTTTCTATCCCAAATGAGACCATCCATATTCAGCCTGCATACACACACTCCCTCCCTCTGTTTCTCTCCCGCTCTTTCTCCCACTCCCCTCTCCCACTCTCTCACTCAATCTCGAAAAAACGTTTTTCCTCTCTTTCTTTCCTGTCCTATTTCTTGTCGTTTCCTTCTCTTCCTTTCCTTCCATATATTTTAATCGCTCCCTTTTTCTTCTCTCTCTCCTTCCATCCATCCCTCGTTCTCCCTCTCTCTCACCCGTTCTCTCTTGCTCTGTCTCTCCTCTCAGTATGTGTTTGGTCACGTAGCATCAGCCCCAGTCACAGGGGATCAGAGACTGAGTCTGTTACAGCCTCATCAGCTGGTAATCAACACAGTTCATTAAAGGGGCATTTCACTCAAAAACTATCTTTTAGTATTTTTTACATTAGTCCACTGTTGATACAGTCCCAACATGTTTCACATGTCAGAAATCAAGTTATCAAGATATTGGACTTCTAAGAAGCAAAGTGTCACCATCCACATCATCCTATGATGCAAACGTTTCATCATGATGATGTGGCTGGTGACACTTTTCTAAAAAGTCTGACTGCTGACATGCAAAACATTTGGGACTGTATCAACAGTGGACTAATGTAAAAAAGACCAAATCCTAGTTTTTGAGTGAAATGTCCTTTTAAACTCAAACCCTGCTTGCTTATCAAGGTCCTGCTTAACTTAACTACCCTCCTCTTCCAGGGACTTCTGGCCCACCAGACACCTTCCTATCGTCTAGCATGGCCAGACACACATACACGGGACGTGAAATGCTCTGAACGTTGCTGATAGAAAGAGAGCTGACACAATCGATTCCCTATTATATCTGACAGACAATCATTTCTGTTCTACGTTATATATTTCTATCTGACATTTCTGTAACGTTACCTCCTCCTGAACTTCCCTGATTCCCTGGTTAGCCACTAGAGAACGGGGTGAATGGGGTGGGAGGGGGGAGGGTGGTTTAATGAGATCACCTTAAATGATCTGATACTAAAGGGAACATAAAGACAACATACGTCACATGATATAAAAGCTGACCCTAAAGAGTCAACAATAACTGCGCTGTTGGTTAAGGGCTTGTAAAGTAAGCATTTCACGGTTAGGTCTACACTTGTTGTATTCGGTGCTTGTGTCAAATAAAGTGTGATTTGATTTGAATGTATCATAACTGACAATCTACAGGAGTTGGTGGCATCAAGCAGCATCATTCCACTCTTTTGACTAAACGTTAAGGAGTAAAGAAAGAATATCTATCTGAGATTCAGAGGAATGTTTACCATTCTCTTCGGCTCACATTGATCAGTGGTCTAGACCTAGATGTAGGAGGGTGGGAGAGTGCCTCTTGAATTTGGACTGTTGTTAAAGTCAACAGGAGTACATCACAGAATGGGCTGCCTTATGCAATGTTTTCTTTTGTTCTCTGGTTCTCTCGCTCTCTCACTTGGTCTCTCTCTCTCTCTCTCTCTCTCTCTCTCTCACTCTCTCTCTCTCTCTCTCTCTCAGATACAGTCATCACATCCACCATTGACTTCATTGACTGTCTTTTAAGAGTCCGTCATTACTTCATTGACTTTCTTTCTCTCTTCCCATTCTACTGTTAAAGCCAGTGTCAGATCCACACAAAGAACATCAAAGGATACGACACTGTCTCACACTATCTTTTTCTTTGTCTGGTCTGCTCTTTCTCTGTTTCCTTCAGCATCTCTTTACCCTCATCTCCTCTATCTCCACAATCCCCATCTTTTATTTTTTCCTCACCCATCCTCTTTTCCTACCTCTATCCTACCACATCGTTATCTCTCCTCCCTCCTCCCCCCTCTCCCTCTCCCCTATCTCCCCCTTTTCTCCTCCTGTCAGTGGCAACGAGGCCCCCTATCTGACTAGGAATACAGTGACCCTCTTTTCAGACCGACTCTATTACCAGACTCTCTCTCTCTGTCCATGTTTCTCTCTCTCTCTCACTCTCTCTAATTTAGTCTCCGGGGACGACCTTAGAAACAACGGTTGGAAATGGGACAGTCGCTGCATACATTTGCCTATACCAAGTCAAGAGGTGCACCTTAGCACCGAGGATAAAACAGTGAGGGAAAACGAACTCACACACACACACACACACAGTGATATTCAAACAGGAATCCATGCACGTACACACGCACTCACACACACACACACGGACACGCACACTCGCACACATTATTTTGTTCTCTACTTCTCCCGTTCTCTCGCTCTCGCTTGCTCTGTCTCTCTCTCTCTCTCTCTCTCTCTCACTTTCTCTCTATCAGATCCAGTCGTCACATCCACCACTGACTTCATTGACTGTCTCTTAAGAGTCCGTCATTACTTCATTGACTTTCTCTTTCTCTCTTCCCATTCGACCTTTATAGCCAGTGTCAGATCCACACAAAGAACATCAAAAGAAATGACTCATCACCAATACAGCAGAGTAACAAGGGTTCAACCCTCCTTTCTCCTCCGTTCTAAAACCCTTGGCCCTGACCCTCTGTACAGGTGTTGTACACCTGAACGAAAATAAATGAGAGTCAATGAAAAGCCATTGACTGTTGTAGAGACAGAGAGAGAGAGAGAGAGAGAGAGCAGGAGAGAGAGAGAAAGGGAGACCGAGAGAGAGGGAGACAGAGAGAGACAGAGAGGGGGGAGGGAGAGAGAGAGAGAGAGACCCCCTAGGCACAACTACGACAACATAACCAACAAAAACGGGTCACAACTCCTGCAGCTCTGTCCCACGCTGGGTATGTACATAGTCAATGGTAGGCTTCGAGGCGACTCCTATGGTAGGTACACCTATAGCTCATCTCTTGGCAGTAGTACTGTAGACTACTTTACCACTGACCTCAACCCAGAGTCTCTCAGAGCGTTCACAGTCAGCCCACTGACACCCCTATCAGATCCCAGCAAAATCACAGTCTACCTGAACAGAGCAATATTCAATCATGAGGCATCAAAGCCAAAGGAACTGAATAATATTAAGAAATTCTATAGATGGAAGGAATGTAGTGTGGAAACCTACCAAAAAACTATTAGGCAACAACAAATTCAATCCCTTTTAAACAACTTCCTGGACAAAACGTTCCACTGTAATAGTGAAGGTGTAAACTTGGCAGTAGAAAATCTAAACAGTATATTTGACCTCTCAGCTTCCCTATTAAATCAAAAAAGTTCAGAAAACCGAAGAAAATTAACAACAATGACAAATGGTTTGATGAAGAACGCAAAAACCTAAGAAAGATATTGAGAAACCTATCCAACCAAAAACATAGAGAACCAGAAAACTTGTCTACGCCTTCACTATGGTGAATTACTAAAACATTACAGAAATAATGTAATTGAAGAATCCATAGACTCTAACCACTTCTGGGAAAATTGGGAAAACACTAAACAAACAACAACACAAAGAGTTATCTATCCAAACGGAGATGTGGCCCTATAACAAAGAACAAACAGCAAAAACATATACATGATCAAATACAAATCTTAGAATCAACTACTAAAGACTACTAGAACCCACTGGATTCTACAATTACATTGAATGAACTACAGGACAAAATACAAACCCTCCAACCCAAAAAGGCCTATGGTGTTGATGGTTTCCTCAATTAAATAAGAAAATATACAGACAACATATTCAAATTGGCTATACTTAAACTCTTCAACATCATCCTTAGCTCTGGCATCTTCCCCAATATTTGGACCCAAGGACCGATCACCACAACTACCGTGGGATATGCGTCAACAGTAACCTTGGGAAAATCCTCTGCATTATCATTAACAGCAGACTCGTACATTTCCTCAGTGAAAACAATGTACTGTGCAAATGTCAAATAGGCTTTTTACCAAATTACCGTACGACAGACCACGTATTCACCCTGCACACCCTAATTGACAAACAAACAATCCAAAACAAAGGCAAAGTCTTCTCATACTTTGTTGATTTCAAAAAAGCCTTTCACTCAATTTGGCTTGAGGGTCTGCTTTACAAATTGATGGAAAGTGGTGTTGGGAGAAAAACATACGGCATTATAAAATCCGTGTACACAAACAAGTGTTCGGTTAAAATTGGCCAAAAACACACACATTTCTTTCCACAGGGCTGTGGGGTGAGACAGGGATGCAGCTTAAGCCCCACCCTCTTCAACATATATATTGACGAATTGGCGAGGGCACTAGAACAGTCTGCAGCACCCGGCCTCAACCTACTAAAATCTGAAGTCAAATGTCTACTGTTTGCTGATGATCTGGTGCTTCTGTCCCCAACCAAGGAGGGCCTACAGCAGCACCTAGATCTTCTGCACAGATTCTGTCAGAACTGGGCCCTGACAGTAAATCTCAGTAAGACAAAAATAATGGTGTTCCAAAAACGATCCAGTCGCCAGGACCACAAATACAAATCCCATCTAGACACTGTTACCCTAGAGCACACAAAAAACGATACATACCTCGGCCTAAACATCAGTGCCACAGGTAACTTCCACAAAGCTGTGAACGAGCTGAGATACAAGGCAAGAAGTGCCTTCTTTGCCATCAAAAAGAACATCAATCAATCAACATACCAATTAGGATCTGGCTAAAAATACTTGAATCAGTTATAAAACCCATTGCCCTTTGAGGTCTGGGGTCCGCTCACCAAGCAATAATTCACAAAATGGGACAAACACCAAATTGAGACTCTGCATGCAGAATTCTGCAAAAATATCCTCCGTGTACAACGTAAAACACCAAATAATGCATGCAGGTGTTTCAACACCTGCATTGCTTGCTGTTTGGGGTTTTAGGCTGGGTTTCTGTACAAAACCTTTTGACATCAGCTGATGTAAGAAGGGCTTTATAATACATTTGATTGAAATTTGATTGAATTAGGCCGATATCCAATAATTATCAAAATCCAGAAAAGAGCCGTTAAATTTTACAACCACCTTAAAGGAGGCGATTCCCAAACCTTCCATAACAAAGCCATCTCCTACAGAGAGATGAACCTGGAGAAGAGTCCCCTAAGCAAGCTGGTCCTGGGGCTCTGTTCACAAATGAAAACAGACCCTGCAGAGCACCAGGACAGCCACATAATTAGACCCAACCGAATCATGAGAAAACAAAAAGATAATTACATGACACATTGAAAGAATTAACAAAAAAACAGAGCAAACTAGAATGCTACTTGGCCCTAAACAGAGAGTACACAGTGGCAGAATACCTGACCACTGTGACTGACCCAAACATATGTACAGACTCAGTGAGCATAGCCTTGCTATTGAGAAAGGCCGCCATAGGCAGACCTGGCTCTCAAGAGAAGACAGGCTATGTGCACACAAAATGAGATGGAAACTGAGCTGCACTTCCTAACCTCCTGCCAAATGTATGACAATATTAGAGACACATATTTCCCTCAGATTACACAGATCCACAAAGAATTTGAAAACAAACCCAATTTGGTAAACTCCCATATCTACTGGGTGAAATACCACAGTGTGCCATCACAGCAGCAAGATTTGTGACCTGTTGCCACAAGAAAATGGCAACCAGTGAAGAACAAACACCATTGTAAATACAACCCACATTTTTGTTTATTTATTTTCCCTTTTGTACTTTCACTATTTGCACATCATTACAACACTGTATATAGACATAATATGACATTTGAAATGTGTTTATTATTTTGGAACTTCTGTGAGTGTAATGTTTACTGTTCATTTTTATTGTTTATTTCACTGTTATATATTATCTACTTCACTTGCTTTGGCAATGTTAACATGTTTCCCATGCCAATAAAGCCCTTGAATTTAATTGAATTTAATTGAGAAAGAGAGAGAGAGAGAGAAGGGGGGGATGGGGGAAGTGTGCAGGTACTGACGTTTGGGTGAATTGTAATTGATAGAGACTTCTACATTGGATCAGATCTAGGATCAGCTTTGCTTTCCCTCCATCCTCACCTTTACCATTGGTGGAGGGAATGCAAGACTGCCCCTAGATCAGCACCTAGGCCACTTCATGTGTGGAGCTCTGTGGGTTGGTAGGAATGCACCCTGACTGGGATGACTAGTTGAGACATCACAGAGTATTTAGGGACAAACAAAGGTGTATCCAAATCATATCTACCGGTACTCACTAATTAAATGTGTACACAGACAGACAGACAGACAGACAGACAGACAGACAGACAGACAGACAGACAGACAGACAGACAGACAGACAGACAGACAGACAGACAGACAGACAGGTAGACAGGTAGACACACTGACTCAGATGTTGACTGATTGACAGGCAGACTGATAGAGACATAGAGAGACAGCCAAACAGCCAACTGAACAAGACGCAAGGAAGATGGCCCCAAACCTCTCTTTTCTATTGCAACCCCCTTTTTTATGTCTTAGTCCTACTACGTCCTTACCTCTCTTCTCCTCTCTCTATCCATTCCCTTCTCTTTCTACCCCTCTCAGTCCTTCTTTCCCCTTCCCCTCGCTGCGTGTCAGGCGAGTTGTCGTGGTAACGGAGAGAAAGCGAGCCCCGAGCGACAGAACGGTCCCCCCATTAGAATGCGTGTTTTATAAGTGGAGTTGCTGTTGATTTCCCTCTCTTCTTTGTCCCTTTGAATAGATAAAAGAAGAGAGTGGAGGACAGGAAGAAGGATATGGAGGAGAGCAAAAGCAATCATCCAGTCCTTTCCGATCTCTCATATCTCTTTAGACCTGCTATGGGTCTTTTTGAAATGTGCTCTGGTCTTGGGTTAGAGGCTGCCTGCCTGTCTCTAGGTAATAGCACCGTTATGAGTGGAACTGTGGGCTCTATTAGCTTTGAAATAAACAGGCGGTTTGGGGGGCTAACACAAACACACACACACAGGATATATATAGCTATTAGAAACAGTGGTGATAAATGAATCCACAATGAGAACAACCACTGCATGAAACACTTCCTTTGTATTAGTGGCTGGAGGTGGAACACTTTAGAGACGGAGATGAGGAATAATGTGTGTGTGTATAGGGAAGGTTGTGTATGTGTCGTCCACTGTGTTAACAAGTGTGCAAGTGCACAGGTGTTTGTGTACTGGCTTGAATGTGCATATGTGTGTGTATGTGTCTATGTGTAAACGTGTGTGCATGTGAGCTTCAGTGGCGGTCAGTGGCGTTTAAGAACAGGGAGGACGATTATTTTTTTACGAGCATGGTCTTATTTCTATTACAGCATATTAGATGACTGTTATTCATATTCCATTCACCCAGTTCAATGTAACAGTGATAGGTTTAGGCTACTACATGATACTCTAATTTTCCCTATATCCATCATGAGGTTGCTACAACCTAGCCTATGAATGAAAGTTTACAGTAGGTGCACACAGGTCGAGAGCCAAATTGTAGGTGGCAGACAGTGAAACATGGACAGACAGTGACATTCAATACCGCCTTGCACACTCTTGCCTGCGTCTAGCTGATCTAGGGTGTAATCATTAGTCCAACAGTTAAAAACAATAGTTTCTATTGGACAAATTCTGGTATGTTGATACCCGTTTTGTTCCGTTTGCTTCCGTTTAAGAAACGTTTTTCAACAGAATAGGCGGAATGAATACATCCCTGATCACGCGTAAACACAGTTCACTTTCATAGCAGCCACATTGTATTCCTTCTCGCATCTCTCCTCCTCTCACCTCTTCCCTTCGCAATATATTAGTAATGCCAAAAGCTTACCTTGACTTGGAAGAGGTCCAGTGTTGTGTTGGAAAGTAATAGCTAGCTAGCTAACATAGCATCCCTCTGTTACTTTGAGCAGGGTGTTTCAGTTGGCTAAACTAGTTAGCTGCATTTGCTAGCTAAGTAAGTGAAACTGAAAGTAGAAAAAATGACAAAATCTTTCTCTCTATTTCTCTCTTGCTTCTCCTTCATTTTGGAAGAAATACATTTGTTCAAAACTGTTCAACTATTGTCTTTCTCTCTCTTTGAGTCAACTACTCACCATATTTTATGCACTGCAGTGCTAGCTAGCTGTAGCTTGTGCTTTCAGTACATGATTTATTCTCTGAAACTTTGATTTGGTGGACAACATGTTAGTTCATGCTGCAAGAGCTCTGATAGGCTGGAGGACGTCCTCCGGAAGTTGTCATAATTACAGTGTAAGTCTATGGAAGGGGGTGAGAACCATGAGCCTCCTCCGTTTTGTATTGAAGTCAATGTACCCAGAGGAGGATGGAAGCTAGCTGTCCTCCTGCTACACCATGGTGCTACCTACAGAGTGCTGTTGAGGCTATTGTAGACCTTCATTGCAAAATAGTGTGTTTTAAACAATTTTTTGGTGACGTGATTATATTTAGTATAGTTTTTTCTAAAAAGGACAACTTTTAAATTTTTTACAATTTATATTTTTATGAAATTCACTAAGGAGGATGGTCTGCCCCTTCCTCCTTGTGAGCTTGTTAACGTATGTGTGTGTGTGTGTGTGTGTGTGTGTGTGTGTGTGTGTGTGTGTGTGTGTGTGTGTGTGTGTGTGTGTGTGTGTGTGTGTGTGTGTGTGTGTGTGTGTTCAAGCCCGCCTGCTGTGTGTGTGTTATTGATGTCACAGTTTATTGTAATTTGCATATTTATTAATCAACAGCGTGTCTGTGTCAGAAAGTGTGTGTGTGTTGCGTTAGTGTGTGTGTGTTGTGTAAATATGTAATAGATGTAAGTCTTTATGAAAGTGTGTGGGAGTCGCACATCATAGAGCCTGTTTTAACACTGAAGCTCTGAAATAAAGCAGTGATAGATGTTTCCTGCCACAATATTGG
>QNTS01006967.1:33476-59390 GCA_003317085.1 Hucho hucho
CCCCCAAAAAAAAGCTTAACCACAGCATCTTGATTAAATACTTTCTATCAGAAACAACAGCATGTTTTGGTTTGATCAAATATATAATTGAGACAACATTCAGCTTCATAGGCTGCTCTAATATTACTGAATTGCATGCCACAGTGGACCACAGGCACAAAATAACTCATAAACTTGTTACATTTTCCAACCCTGAGCAACAGTAATTTTGATAGATTGAAAACAGATAACAGATGGTAATATATTATTTTTTAAACAAGTGGTACATATCAATATACCTCTGTGTTACCATACCTAACATTGTTAGTAATCTTCGTAGGTCAACAAAGATGTGTCAAGGTGGAAAAGTAACACATTTAGAGAACATACTTGTCTGATGTGACGTTTTATTATAAACTAGGTGGTTCGAGTCCTGAATGCTGATTGGCTGACGTCGTGGTATATCAGACCGTATAACACAGGTATTTTTACTGCTCTAATTAAGTTGGTAACCAGTTTATAATAGCAATAAGGCACCTCGGGGCTTTGTGGTATATGGCCAATATACCACGGCTAAGGGCTGTATCCAGACACTCCACATTGTGTCATGCAAAAGAACAGCCCTTAGCTGTGGTATATTGGCCATATATCACACCCCCTCGGGCCTTATTGCTTAAATCTACTTGAGATAATGTGAAGTGAACATGATGGCCAGTAATGTTAGAACAACAGTGTGTTTAAGTGGTGGTTTTTGTTGCAGTGGTGGTGCGATAGTCTTCGTCCTCTTCTGGGTAGTGGGGAACAGACTTCTTGGCCACAACATTGTCCAGCCTCTGACCCATCAGGTAGGGGTTATTGACACTCTGGAATAAATAAAAAAAAAGGGTAAGATGGGTACTTTCCTGTTTTGAGAGGAAATATTTAGTTGTCATGGTGCTGAGGATAAAGAAACATGTATTTGACTTCATCCAGAAATGTGAGTTTAAAGTTGGATTATCCCCTTCGGGGTATAACAAATCAATGGTGGTGATGTGGATTCACAGAGACAATTTCTATAAAAGCAAAACATTTTTCTCTGAGGAAAAAAAAAAACTGAAAAGAAACAAACCAATTATAGACCCACCCTCTTTCTTCTTTTGGCTCCTCCCTTCAGTTTCTGGTACAACAGCTCCTTGTTCTGAAAGGAAATATCCAAAAGTGAGTAAGGACACACATAGATATATATTTTTGTTATTGTTTTTTACAGAAAATGCATTTTTTTCTTGAATCATTGTAAACAAATTGATTAAAGCCTTTTCTGGGGAACAAAGACATGTTCTATGGTTGACTTGTCTGGTGTCCACAGATGGGGTGTGGTGTAAATTCTTCCTAATAGAGGTTGAGATGGACTGGACTAGTTCAATAGAACAGAGTCTGATCTAAGGTCAGTATCCACTCCTGAGCCTAGTGGAGTGGGCTGACATTTCCCCTGACTCTGATCTAAGGTCAGTTTTGATTGGTATAGGCAACATCCATAACGAGAAAAACCATAGCACCCACCCCAGTCACTCACCCACTTAGCCAGAGCAGGGTAGTCATGCTCAGGGTCGAACAGGTGTTGATGTTTCTGGAACTCCCTGCTGAACTCTGCGGTGTCCGGAGCATTTTCCAGACACCCATCTGCAGCTACAGTACCACAGAGGGAGCAGAGAACAGAGAGTCAGAGATTGGCCAAATACTATCGGACAGGGTTTCTCAAACCTTTTGTGATAGCAAATTCCTCAGGGACCCCCTCGTAATCAGAACAGCATACAAGGAGTTGTACTATTACTTCAGCAGTGCATGGCCGGACAAACTATGTCTCGGGCCCTGGGAAGGAACATTTTAAAGGCCCGCCTCTTGACATCGGAGAGAACATTTAGCCATTTTCAACCCATAACAGTCTAAGCCCTGTCTGGAGTTGGGGGGGGGCGGGGTATGGAATTGTTTTAAGAAGTTTATACCATGGATTATTTAGCTATTAGATTTAGAATTTCAAGACCTCTTGAAGTATCCCTAAAAATATATAATTTGGCCTTACTGCTATAAGCCTATACAAACACATTGAATAACAGCTTCACTACATTGAACAACAGACTTGTCCCCCCCAAAAATGAAGTTTGTTTTAAAGTGTCGGTCCTATATCTGAGAGATATAAGAAATATCAAGAAACATATACAGTGCCTTCGGAAAGTATACAGACCCCTTGACTTTTTCCACATTTTGTTAGATTACAGAATTATTTGAAAATTTATTAAATCATTTTTTCCCCTCATCAATCTACACACAATACCCCATAATGACAAAGCGAAAAACAGCTTTTTAGACATTTTTGCAAATGTATTAAAAATAAAAAACAAATAACTTATTTACATAAGTATTCAGACCCTTTGCTATGAGACTCGAAATTGATCTCAGGTGCATCCTGTCTCTATTGATCATCCTTGAGATGTTTTTACAACTTGATTGGAGTCCACCTGTGGTAAATGGACATGATTTGGAAAGGCACACACATACCTATAAGGTCCCACAGTTGACAGTGCATGTCAGAGCAAAAACCAAGCCATGAGGTCGAAGGAATTGTCTGTAGAGCCCAAGGAACACAGTTGCCTCCATCATTCTTAAATGGAAAAAGTTTGGAACCACCAAGACTCTTCCTAGAGCTGGCCGCCTGGCCAAACTGAGCAATCGGGGGAGAAGGGCCTTGGTCAGGGAGGTGACCAAGAACCCAATGGTCACTCTGACAGAGCTCCAGAGTTACTCTGTGGAGATGGGAGAACCTTCCAGAAATAAAACCAATCCTGCAGCACACCACCAATCAGGCCTTTATGGTAGAGTGGCCAGATGGAAGCCACTCCTCAGTAAAAAGGCACGACAGCCCGCTTGGAGTTTTCCAAAAGGCACATAAAGGTCTCTCAGACCATGAGAAACATGATTCTCTGGTCTGATGAAACTAAGATTGAACTATCTTTCGAGATTTGGATGCGGACACCCTGCAGGACCTCCACGGACCCCGAGAGGTCCTCAGACCCAACTTTGAGATCCCCTGCTATAGCAACTGTCTACCTGTCTTTCCTATTGGGCAGGGGTTAGGAGGGTAACTGCCTACCTGTCTTTCCTATTGGACAGGGGTTAGGAAGGTCGGGGTAACAGTCTACCTGTCTTTCCCAGGAGGGTCGGGTATCAGTCTACCTGTCTTTCCCAGGAGGGTCAGGTATCAGTCTACCTGTCTTTCCTAGTGGACAGGGGTTAGGAAGGTCGGGGTAACAGTCTACCTGTCTTTCCCAGGAGGGTCAGGTATCAGTCTACCTGTCTTTCCTAGTGGACAGGGGTTAGGAAGGTTGGGGTAACAGTCTACCTGTCTTTCCCAGGAGGGTCGGGTATCAGTCTACCTGTCTTTCCTAGTGGACAGGGGTTAGGAGGGTCGGGGTAACAGTCTACCTGTCTTTCCCAGGAGGGTCGGGTATCAGTCTACCTGTCTTTCCCACTGGACATGGGTTAGGAGGGTCGGGGTATCCATGGTCCTCACTGAAGTCTTTAGGGATGTTGTCCCCTGTCAGCTCAGCTACGATGTTGGGGATGTTTCCATAGGGACCCAGGTGCTGCAGTCCCTCATGAGCTCCACCTAATGGAAGAAACACAGCATAACAGGGACACCTTATTGTTTATTCATTGACCGAGACAGAGAGACGGAGGGGACATGTTTACTACTGTTTTTACATTTTAAATGTGATTACATTTTGAAAGTCAAATCAATATCGTAAATAGAATAAGGAATATCACCTACTCAGCCTAGATATCACCATATTGTTATTACGTTCCATCTCCAAAACAAAATCCCAAGTACAGAAACCCAAGGACAGAAATGTCAACGTAATCTCCATAATGGTACTGGGAACTATAACCATTGGCTTGGTGAAAAAAAAATTCTCTCTCTCCCACAGAATATATCCCCTTAATACTCCTGATTAACATTTGTCAGGAGCACATATAAAATAGCTTATACATTGATGTAAACTCCATCATAGGAGTGATTTCTCCAAGGCTTTGAACTGGGCACACTACTGGGCAGACTACCTGTGGTGTAAAAACTAGTAGGGAATATTTTTTTTTTTAAATGTCCTGCTTTAGAGTGTAGAGTATATTTCTTAGACGTAACCGTCGGCCAAATCATGACACACCCCATATATACACTAACTAGGCTGATGGTTGTACACCATTTCATACTGTCCTAAAATGTTAGGTCGACATAATAAAGTTGACAACCTATTTTGTTAGATACAGTCCTGTTGTTACTGTACTTTACTAGCTAGGTTTATTATTAGTTAGTTATTTAGAAGGTTTCCATCCAATTGGTGACAGATTTCCATGCAAATATTCGAACATCTGCATAAAGATAATATGCACATTTTCCCACCAGAGGGGTGTTTCCATCCAACTGACTTGTTGCGGTTAAAAAAATGTGCGTAATGACGTACTGAACATTAAAAACACTTGTGTGGGTAAGTTCTCAGGTTTCCATCGCATTTTAAACTTTACTGACAGTTTTGTCACAAATAAAATTTGCCCAGGCTAGTGTTGGTGGATACTCTATAGACGGTTCGCTGATACAGCGGACAGGTCCGGTTATATAATGAGATATGAATTTAAAAAAGAAGACCATTTGTATTTGACAATTGGCAGCCAAGCACCGATCATCATGTCACCAGCGTCATTCAAATGATAGCCTACCCTTGATATTTAGTGGAAATTTGCATTAAGCTCATCACCATGGACTTAACCACCATATTTTATGAAGTTATGAAATAAGTTGTAAAGTTTATCATAATTTATTCCATCTGCCTATAGACTTTGCATGCTTTCCATGTGGTGGTGGTGGTGGTGGTGGTGGTACCAGAGAAGAAGAGGCAAAGGGAGAGAATTTACTCCGCCCAAAATCTGTCCATGCAAGATAAGCAGACCAAGTGGGGAGGTCTACAGAAGCTGACTGGCCATCTGGCATTTCGGGCAAATGCCAGATGGGCTGGTCCATTTTTAGCACTGTAGGCCTGTCTAACTTGGGTTTGTTGCACAAAATGATCATTATCTCGCTAATAATGGGGGCCTTGAGAAAACAAAATGGGGCGATGTGGTGGCCTCAGAAATGCCAGTTCCGATTTTTGGTCCTAGTCTGCCCCTGGATGTCTATGAGAGTGTCAAATTATTTTTTTTATTGTTTAGGTTGTTACAAATCTACTGATGTAAATGGACGCACGTGGCATTCCAGAAACTGAGTTGAGCCTGGCGTATCTGCCTTCTCATTGGCTAGAATGGTCCCACCTGATCTCGCCTCCTCCCACCTGCCTTACACCTTTGAGGACATGTACTATATTTCCTTTGTTAGAGCAGTCACTGGACTATCTTGTCAATATAATAGATCATCTTCGGTAGTACAGCGAAACATGTCATTGCGTGACTCCAAGTTTACTGCAATATGATTGTTTTCATATCAATATTTGCGCATAAAAGCATTTCCACCGCAACTGTCGCATAATCAATTTCCCTGACAAAAAAGATCCCACCTTGTCTTGAGTATTTTGTTTACATAAGTCCTGAAGTGTGTTTTTTATGCGTTAGGTAATTAATCCACATTAAGTGGTTGGATGGAAACAAAATAAGCACAAAATAGATAACACTGCAAACTACTATCCATACCCATGCCTATAACAGACAACTCCTTTAACCCATACATTATTATTAGAAATCATGGACCATAATCACCTACCTTGGATGCTCTGTGGCCCCACGATGTTGGTGGCCTGGTGAGCAGGGTACTCGACCCTGGGCCGAGCTATGCCCAGCTGCTCCATGACTCCGTGTAGGAGACGCTGAATGTCGGCCTCAGATACCTGGTCTGCCGTGCGGGGGCTCCGGGCCGATGCCAGCCCCGCTATACACACCAGAACAATCAGCAGCATTGTTCTACTCAACCTGACCGCCGAACCCATCTCTGGTGTCGGCTATAGGGAGATAAAAACGTTGCTTATAATGTCTAATAGGCCTATATGTTGTGTTTAATGTATTTAGTAGAAAATGCAACTGAAAAACGTGTTATTCTAATTATATTCTACTTCATCAGAAGAAAGTCCATCTGACAGGTACCATCATTAGGGAATTGTATAGAGTTAGAACATTTTTTGCCTTCTTTTTATACCACATTGTGGAACAATCAAAGTCAAACATGGTACAGACGTCATTAATAATGCATTACATCATCTATACACATGTATGCATGAACAACAACCTAAACAAAGTAAAGTGGATAAATGGACAATTAGGCACTTATAAAAAGGTCTCTGTTGAAGGATAAGGTGGCAGGCTTTAACGCAGGCACTGGCATAGCACACAAGCTTACCAGATAGCATACAGTATAACCATGTCAGGATATTAGCTATAAAACTGCAATATGTTTCTCTCAGCCTCATGGCAAACTGTGTAGAATAGCAGGAAATTAGCTATAACATATGTTTCTCTCAGCCTCATGGCAAACTGTGTAGAATAGCAGGAAATTAGCTATAACATATGTTTCTCTCAGCTTCATGGCAAACTGTGTAGAATAGCAGGAAATTAGCTATAACATATGTTTCTCTCAGCCTCATGGCAAACTGTGTAGAATAGCAGGAAATTAGCTATAACATATGTTTCTCTCAGCCTCATGGCAAACTGTGTAGAATAGCAGGAAATTAGCTATAACATATGTTTCTCTCAGCTTCATGGCAAACTGTATAGAATAGCAGGAAATTAGCTCAAGAATGACTGAAAGTCAGGACAATCCTTGTCCGGCAGGTAAACTTTATTTTTATAGTGGGAAAAAAAATCATCTTAAAATGTAAATTTAGGATAATTTTAAGAGAAAAGATTTGTTTTGGTAATTTTCTAAATAGTAAATTATTTATTTCCATGTCGGCTCTATGCCTGGAAATGCCTATATTGTTGTATTACAGACTGAATTTTTTATTTATTCAATTGAGATTTTTTTGTCGCCGGCCTACACACAATACCTCGATGTCAAATTGGAATTCTCTTTTTAAAAATGTGTACAAATTCATTAAAAATTAAAAGCTGAAATGTCTTGAGTCATTAAGCATTCAACCCCTTTGTTATGGCAACCCTAAATAAATTCAGGAGAAAAAAAAAGTCACATAAGTTGCATGGACTCACTCTGTGCTCAATAATAATGTAACATGATTTTTGAATGACTACCCCATCTCTGTACCCCACACATACGATTATCTGTAATGTCCCTCAGTTGAGCAGTGAATTTCAAACACAGATTCAACCACAAAGACCAGTAATGGTCTGGAAAGTTCTCTACTTATGATAGATTTAAAACAAATCATACTGGAATCACCATGATCAACCATAAACTGTCAACTCAATAAGTCTGATAGATACAAATATGTTACATTGAAATAGTTTGAGTAATAAAGCTACTGAGGAAAAGCTAAATTGCTACTGTGTTTTCCAATGCCTTTCAAAGAAGGACACCTATTGGTAGATTGGTAAAAATAAAAAAAAGCAGACATTGAATATCCCTTTGAGCATGGTGAAGCTATGAATTACACTCTGGATGGTGTATTAATACACCCAGTCACTACAAAGATTCAGGTGTCCTTCCTAACGCAGTTGCCGGAGAGGAAGGAAACCGCTAAGTTATTTCACCATGAAGCCAATGGTGACTTTAAAAAAAGTTGTAGTTTAATGGCTGTGATAGGAGAAAACTGAGGATGGATTAAAACAAGGCCAAATCTACACTGGAATTGCTCACCAAGAAGACAGTGAATGTTCCTGAGTGGCTGAGTTACTTAAATGTTCTTGAAAATCTATGTCAAGACCTGAAAATGGTTATCTAGCAATGATCAACAACCAATTTGACAGAGCTTGATGAATTTTGAAAACAATTATGGGAAAATGTTCTACAATTGAGGTGTGGAAAGCTCTTACCCAGAAAGACTCAGAGCAGTAATCGCTGCCAAAGGTTATTCTACAAAGTATTGACTCAGGGGTGTGAATACTTATGTCAATTACATATGTGCTAACATTTCGTAAAATATGTTTTCAATTTGACATTATGGGGTAGTGTGTAGATGGGTGAGATTTTTAAAAATATGTCATCCTTTTTTAATACAGGCTGTAACACAAAATGTGGAATAAGTCAATGGGTATGAATACTTTCTGAAGGCACTGTAAATTAATCAGGAATTAGAAGGGTTCAGCTATACCATAAAGACCCCTTATTCATGTCCTCATTACATGTAGTGAAACAAGACCAGTAATGGTTTGGAAAGTTCTCTACTTCTGATAGATTTAAAAACAAACAATACTGGAATCACCATGACCACAACCATAAGCTACTCATTCTGCCTGATGAATTCAACGTAACACATTTGGATCGGTTGAGAAATAAAGCTACAGTGGAAAAGCTAAATTGCTATGGTGTACACCACTTGAAGGAAAGAACTCTTATTTTTTCAATTCCGTAAAAAGATGAACGGTTATTATTGGGGATTTTCAAATGAATTTTCATATTTTACAAACGTTTGTATTGTATGTTGAGTATCTGTTGTCAACTCCATCATTGATGGCTAACCCCCTTAAGATCAATTTTATTTGTCAATATTGAGAGAAAAAGAATTGTAGTCACTGTTCTGCAGCATATGCTTAAACAATTAAAGTATTTTCTGTGCTAGACCCAAAGGATGCTTTCTTTACAAAATGTTTTAAATCTGGAAAACATTAGCCATGGAGAATTTCACAATGCTACAAAAGAGTTGAGAGATTTGTATCACATATTTGAATACTTTCAAATGTTACAATTAAACAATCAATGCCTTTAAATATTTGGACATTTAGTGTAAAAAAAAAAAAAAAAAAAAAAAAAAAAAAAGCTTTTTATGGTGTCTGACACCAGTTTTATGGTTGTTCCTTTACATGGTGTGATAGCTGATACTTTGGTCTATCAAATAATATATTTTAAAATGTTAACATTTGGACAAATATTTGAGATCTTTCAAGAATCCCTGAGCTCTTAAACAGCAACAAAATCTCAGCCCCATAAAAAAAAAATAGCACGAGAAACTATGAAACTGCACAAACATTTAAAAAGACCTTGCGCCCTGTGAAACTGCGTTACGCCACTGGAAGCCGGTATTGACATTGTGACCTGATAAATAATAGTGAAATTTTATCAAAAATATTTAAAAAAAATATGTCTGGACAACCTTATGTAACAGTTGGTTTACAGATGGCAGGTACAAATAAACCTTATTGATGTTTCCCCTGTAGGCAAATAATATCACACCATTTGGTCCCAAATATCGCTGTTGATGCCTAAATGTTGACATGGGCATAACCTAGACTAACCATCATAATAAATCCAAAAGTACGCACATAAAACGGGTGTTGTCTCTGTAAATCATATGGCCAGAAGGGAAATACATCTAAATGTATATAGCATGTACCGTCTTAATTAGCCATATAATCATATCAACTATTGACCTACAGTATATGGAATTAAGGCGTGTGCGAGTTTGCCCCTTTTCTGTGAAAACAAAATGTAGGTCCGCCATCAAACGTTAAGGCCTACGTCAGAGGCAAATACCCGCAACAGTCATCCCAAGATTTAGATACACCAATAAACGACATTACTTCAACAGATGCAATGTTTTCAATATTATTAGGCATATCGAAAAGGCCTATACGATATTTATCTGAACCTTACAATGTAGCGTTTCCCTTACCGTGTATCCTGGATGCGAGGAGCAAGAGCCTGTAATGCTGAACGAGGATGCAGTCGGTCCTTGCTCTACGGTTTATTAGCCTACCGCTGTTGCCAGGCTCCGAAAATAACTGGCATCTCCGTGAATGTCATTGGTCCGCAGACAAGGTTAATAATTAAGCGAATCAGTGTGCCATATTCGTTTTCTTGTGTGCTTTACAAATTAGCAGACAGACATGCAATAGCCTAAGATGTGGCTGAAATAGTATTATACATTTGACTCCAAAGTAGTATTAAAAATTATCCTATTTATTAAAACAAATTTTAGTTTTACAGACTGTTGGACAGGTGGACTACAGGACATATGTACAGGGAAATAAGTTAAATATCAAGTCCAAAAGTTTCTAAAGACAAATAAAATGTCGTTACAATAAAATGTGACATTCATAGGGTTCATTTTCATCTTCAATGCAAAAACAATGACAACTGACATATGGGCCTTGATTTCTGATGAATTGAGATCTCTATCTATTTGATATGAGACTATAGAGTGGTGCGTCTCCTGCTCTTCCAAGGGGTTAGGTTCAGCTTTCCCAGACCAGACAGACCAGGATACCTGCGGATACTGTCACCTCCCTTCAGCCTTTTGGACGAAAAACACCCAACGTTTCCCGAATCCATTCTGAGGAGTGATGGACAGGGAATGAAACTGTTAATAGTTCCACCCATGGTAAGTGGGGCAGTACCCCACCTTGCTCATTTTCTCTTTACTTTGTTAAAAGAGAGATATCATAAAAAACTAAATTTTACCTTTTGAGTGTTTTGCTCTGTACTCTGCAGCTCTCTGTCCTCTCTGGGGTGGAGGGAGACCTGGCCAACCGAGCTGAAGGACTTGAGCATGGTTTCCCTGGGTAAAGAAGTTCATTTCGTCATGAATTATCACAAGCTCAAATGAAGTCTCTGAAACATTGTCATTATACTGCACATAATCTGACAGCCCAAATTCACATGGAAAAATAGATTGTAAACATGTACCTGAGCAAAATGTTTTGCTCCTGAAAAGCTGAATGTCTGGGAAGGCCTCCAAACCCAGGCTCTTTCTGAGGGGCCGTCTCTTCCTGCAGGGAGACATCTCAGCATGACCTGGGATGCCCTCCATGATCACCTGAGGAACCACACCTATAGACAGACACATTCTTATTTTATTTCATTTAACCTGGCAAGTCAGTTAAGAACAAATTCTTATTTACAATGACGGTCTACCCCGGCCAAACCCTAACCCGGACGAAACCGGGCCAACTGTGCGCCGCCCTATGGGTCTCCCAATCACAGCCGTTTGTGATACAGCCTGGAATTGAACCAGGGTCTGTGGTAACGCCTCTAGCACTGAGATGCAGTGCCTTAGAACGCTGCGCCAAATCAGGAGCCCCCCCACATCACATCGTCATACGAGTCCCGTCCTACATCTGATGGGTGAAAGCAATCAAGGTGTATAGTGAGGGGTGTGAGAGTCATACCAAATGAATGGACATTCTCTATGAAGGTATGGACCACAGCCTTGAGTTTCATGTATGTGTCCATCCCCTCTGTTCCGTGGCTGGGAGGAAGCAGGCTCGGGGCAAAGATCACAGCCAGGTTACTATTGGTCATCCTGTTCTCTGCACTCCTTCGAAAAATGATAGAAAGACAGAGAGAAAACAATTGACGATTTCAAAAAGAACCGAACCACAAGTCACTTTGGATCAAAAACATGTGCTAAATGGCATGTTATTATCGTACTCTCAATCTGAGTTTCGGAAAAAAGAATGGTCTGGACCTTTACGGCACAAGAGATAAGCTTCAAAACAAATGTTATTTGTCGCATGCCCTGAATACGACAGGGATAGACTTTACTGTGAAACGCTTGCTTTCAAGCCCTTCCCAATGATACAGAGTTAAAATTAAAACAAAAACTCAAGAGGAATAAAATACAGAAGAATGGAGTTATATACAGGGAGTACCAGTACCAGATCAATGTGCAGGGGTAATGGCTATATACAGGGAGTACCAGTACCAGATCAATGTGCAGGGGTAATGGCTATATACAGGGAGTACCAGTACCAGATCAATGTGCAGGGGTAATGGCTATATACAGGGAGTACCAGTACCAGATCAATGTGCAGGGGTAATGGCTATATACAGGGAGTACCAGTACCTGATCAATGTGCAGGGGTAATGGCTATATACAGGGAGTACCAGATCAATGTGCAGGGGTAATAGCTATATACTGGGAGTACTAGTACCAGATCAATGTGCAGGGGTATGAGGTATTTGAATTAGATATGTACATGAAAGCAGGGTAAAGTGACTAGGCATCAGGATAGGTAAGAGTAAAATAAAGAACAGAGTAGCAGCAGCATATGATGAGTGTAAGTCTTGTGTGTGCATAGAGTCAGTGCAAGAGACATTAGTTGGCTATTTAGCAGTCTTATGGCTTGGGGGGGGTAGAAGCTGTCTCGAACCTGCTGGTATTAAAGCCGATGCTTCGGAACCGTTTGCCGGACGGTAGCAGAGTAAACAGTCTAGTGCACTTTCCCTGTTGCCTGCTATTCCCCCCACAATAGCAGTGCCATCTCCCTGTTGCCTGCTATTCCCCCCACAATAGCAGTGCCATCTCCCTGTTGCCTGCTATTCCCCCCACAATAGCAGTGCCATCTCCCTGTTGCCTGCTATTCCCCCCACAATAGCAGTGCCATCTCCCTGTTGCCTGCTATCCCCCCTACAATAGCAATGCGATCTCCAAACATTACCTGTGGGAGACCTTTGAGAGGAAGTGGAAGAAGTAACTGAGGAAGGCAGAGTTCCTGTCAGGCAGTAGGCAGGACAGCAGCTGGGTGGCCAAGGCCCTCTCCTCTAAAGTGGGTAATAGCTGGGCCTTCAGCAGGGCTGGAGAAAGAAAATATGTTGCTGTCTATTCTTGTCACAGACTCACTTCACACAGGACCTGTATTCATGAAACGCCTCAGAGTAGTGGTGCTGATCTAGAAATCAGGTTAGCCTTTAAATTCATGATGAATGAGAGGGGGGGGGGGACCTGATCCTAGATCAGCAATTCTATTCTGAGACACTTTATGAATATGGGCCCAGAATTTCCCCGTTAGAGCCGGGATTTAAACCAGCGACCTTCTCCAACCTCTAGGCTGCTTACCTGAGGTGAGGTCTGAGGGGAACAGGGGGTCTGGAAGCTCACGGCAGAACAGCTTCAAAAGGCTGGCCACGTCACAGGGGAGGGCTGTGGATAGACATGCCTCCCCATGGTCTAGTTTGGCCTGTGATATTGTTGGTGTGGGGGCGTGGTGAGGAAAGAGGGGGGAGAGAGGGGAAAGGGTGGGGGGGGAAGAGTCCAGAGTCCATCAGATAACAAAAAAAAAAAAAAAAAGTCTTAAATTGACATCCTTTGATCAACAATAATCTGTGCATGTTGAAGTCACACACTTACCCGGAGGGTCCTCAGACGAACAACAGAGCCAGATTTTCTGAAAAGGCCATCAGTCCCAGCATGCTCCAGTAGATGCTCACAGGCATCCACTAGAAAGCTACATTGAAGTTGTAATATTAACAGTTATTCTTATTTCTCACTTCAGTTGTACATTGTTAGAATAGAGCCTGTGTGTTCTTACTAGGGTAGCGAAGAGGGGGTATTTTACAGGAAACTCCGTTAACTACCG
Organism: Hucho hucho; assembly: GCA_003317085.1. Classification (NCBI taxonomy): domain Eukaryota; kingdom Metazoa; phylum Chordata; class Actinopteri; order Salmoniformes; family Salmonidae; genus Hucho; species Hucho hucho. The sequence continues at coordinate 46,938 of QNTS01006967.1, forward strand.
ACATTTTTGTATCTATCAAAATACTTCTAATGGCCCTGTTGGGTACTTCAGATGAGCACAGGTGTCTGTAATTATCTCTGGCCTTATCACATGTAAAATATATTAAATAAGATGATTTTAAAATAACATTGAAAAGTTGTAAATCATCATCCTAAATATAAACAAACATGATCCTAAATACCATTGGTGTTTAATATGAGGGTCTGAGCATTTAATATCCTTTATATTATACACTTAAATATTTTACTAAGTCAATATGGATCCGTTGCCAATGTTTTGACGTCAAGCTGGTGGCAGTTGTGAAACGTCAATAGTAGGAAGAGTTGCAGAGGTAATTGAATAATGCCATTGTTGATTAGATGCTTTTTTTTTTATTAAATTAGGCAATTTCTCTTGAATGATATGTATCTACTAGAATCTCATGGACACAGCTATACACACACACAATATATATATATAAAAATACATTTTTAAAATACATTTTTCTATAAGGTTATTCAAGTATAAAATTCCCAAACTCACAATATTGCCATAGACTTAATTATCAAAATGACAGAAGATTCAAGTAAGTTTGGTAAATTACCGGTACCTTACCAGGGTAGCAGCCCACACTGAGGTATGTAACACAATGGCAAACTCTCCAGTGGAACTCCAAACACTTTGGTACCACCTGTAAACCTTCTCTCTTTCTTCCTTCCACAGTTTTTCAGCTTTATCCCGTGAACCACACGGAGATGTTCTAACACAGAGAGACGGACCATGTCACTAGGCCTATCTGAAATCTTCATATTTCTGTCACGATTTTTGCAGGTGAAAAATAAACAGTAGAAGCAAAGCAGAATAGTCCTAAATGTTATTTAGCGTTTCTTCCAGGTAATCTATTTTGAGAGCACAATTGCTGATGACTCTGAAAAGTCACTTGTTGTTCCTAGTGTGCAATTATTGGCATCATTATCACCTGTGGCACTGTGAGGACACTCCCTTCAATGAAGAGCTTCTGCATGACAGATGCAATACATTAATCAGACTGTGGGTGGTGCTATATCGCCGTAATGCTTAGTAGGCTTACAGGCGAACCTGCCTAGCCCTGGCCTAGTCAATGGCTGTGTTCGAGAGCTTCAAAACAGTGATGTATCATGGGTAAATTGTGACTGACTGATCTACAAATCATATTGAGTAGTTATGTATGATGCGAGGTGGTTTGTAGATCAGTCACTCTTGACTCGCCTTTCAAGTAGGCTGCAATGTCGAATACAGAAATTACTTCAAATAAGGTCAACTGGCTAAGCCATTACTTCAGATAAGGTCAACTGGCTAAGGGTGCTGCTGTATTGGCCAGTAAATTGATGAAGGAACCAATATTGTGTGATATTTGGATGCAGGCCTACTAATCGTTGTGTTGAAATCGAAGATATACTGTTACCAGCATCTTCATTTGGGAGACATGCCTATAATTTCATGATGCGGTGGATGATGATTTAATTACAACAGTTAATATAACTGAGGGGCCAGATGCTTTGGTCTAATCGCCATTATAATTTGACAATTTTATGTATTCTGAATGTGTGTTCCCTCAAATCCAGAAACAGATGACCAACAACAAGTAACTCAGTGATTACTGTTACAGACAACTATTTTATTACAACCGTATATACAGCACAAGACAAGTTAGAAATGCAAACAACAGAAGGAGGGTGAATGTGTATGGAGGAGGTGTGGGGAGATGGGATGTTTAGAAGCACTTCCTGTGGACAATGGAAGGACCTGCCTCGTCATACTCCTGTTTGCTGATCCACATCTGCTGGAAGGTGGAGAGAGAGGCCAGGATGGAGCCGCCGATCCAGACCGAGTACTTACGCTCGGGGGGAGCAATGATCTAGAGAAGGGGGAGAGGAGGAGATGTGGAGGGTTAAGAACTCAGAGGCTATTGTCCTTTCCTGCACAGTGCAGTGTACAAGTGTTGCTTATTTGAATAAGAGCTGTGGGTATACAGAGTTAACCACTCTAGTCAAAATGCAATTTTTTTAGCATGATATTATAGTGGAGTGTATGGAAGGAGATGTGGAGGGTAGGGTAAGAACTCTTCAGAAGTTGTTGGTGCTCTCTAGCACAGTGGACAGACAGTGTTGCTTATTTTAACCAGAGTTGTGTGTACACGTGTGTTGCCAAACACAAATCCTATAGACCTACAGCCTATCCAAGGCTCTGATATTGTTGGAACTACTCCATACTATCATACCACTTAGAATACACGCCCAAGACATGTCTTCGTTCATAAATCGTATCCTAGTGTGGACACCAAATTCCAATTCCAAATTTTCTTAATTGAAAAGCATTGAAGAGAATTGGAATTTCATTGTACTTGCTGAATTGACTGGAATTAAAATGAAATTCACCCCAACCCTGGTGGACATTGGAACAGAGCTCCTCCTGTGTTGAATAGAAGTGTTCTCCCACCTTGATCTTCATGGTGCTGGGGGCCAGGGCGGTGATCTCCTTCTGCATACGGTCAGCAATACCAGGGTACATGGTGGTACCGCCGGACAGGACGTTGTTGGCGTACAGGTCCTTACGAATGTCAATGTCACACTTCATGATGCTGTTGTAGGCGGTCTCATGGATACCAGCAGACTCCATACCTGAGCAGGTGAGATGAGAAGAGACACTTAGTGAGCAACGACACCTCTACAGACAGGACCTAGGTGACCAACAGGAGTTAGACAGGTAAGGAATAGATGATGCTCACAGTAAATGGCTACGTATGTGGACTCTGTAACTGTAACAGAATGTAATGTCCATTGGAGACTAGAGGACAGAGCAGTGCTGTAACATATATGGCAACCAGTGGCGGCTCCTCAGAAGAGGAAGGGGAGGACCATCCTCTTCAGTGAATTTCATAAAAATAAAATTTGTAAAACATTTGAAAAGTTTTCTTTTTAGATTAAAACTATACGAAATATATTCACGTCACCAAATAATTGATTATAACAATTATTAAACAACGTCTACAGTAGCCTCAACACTACTCTGTACGGTAGAACCATGGTGTAGCCGGAGGACAGCTAGCTTCTGTCCTCCTCTGGGTACATCGACTTCAATATGAAACCTACGAGGCTCATGGTTCTCACTCCCTTCTATAGACTTACACAGTAATTATGACAACTTCAGGAGGACGTCCTCCAACCTATCAGAGCTCTTGCAGCATGAACTGACATGTTGTCCACCAATCAAAGGATCAGAGAATGAATCTAGTACTGAAAGCATATGCTACAGCTAGCTAGCACTGCAGTGCGTAACATGTGTCACAGAAAGGCCAAAAAGATCATCAAGGACAACAACCACCCGAGCCACTGCCTGTTCACCCCGCTATCATCCAGAAGGCGAGGTCAGTACAGGTGCATCAAAGCTGGGACCGAGAGACTGAAAAACAGCTTCTACCNTATCCGACATACTCATATCAAATGTATACACTGTACTCTAAACCATCTACTGTATCTTGCCTATGCCGTTCGGCCATCGTCCCAAATCTCTAGCCACTTTAATAATTATAATTGGATGAAATAATGTATCACTAGCCACTTTAAACAATGCCATTTATATAATGTTTACATATCCTACATTACTCATCTCATATGTATATACTGTACTCCATACCATCTACTGCATCTTGCCTATGCCGGTCAGCCATCGCTCATCCATATATTTATATGTACATACTCGTATTCATTCCTTTACTCTTGTGTGTATAAGGTAGTTGTTGTGAACTTGTTAGATTACTTGTTAGATACTACTGCATGGTCGGAACTAGAAGCACAAGCATTTCGCTACACTCGCATTAACATCTGCTAACCATGTGTATGTGACAAATAAAATTTGATTTGATTTGATTTGATTTAGTTGACTCAAAGAGAGAGAAAGACAATAATTGAACAGTTATCAACAAATTAATTTCTTCAAAAATGAAGGAGAAGCAAGAGAGGGAGACGGCCTACCCCAACCAAACCCTAACCCGGACGACGCTGGGCGAATTGTGCCCCGCCCTATGGGACTCGGCCGGTTGTGATACTGCCTGGAATCGAACCAGGGTCTGTAGTGCGCCACTCGGGAGCTCCTGTCTAACGGAGTCTAATGTGAAAGTAAGTGTGTGGAAAGCTACATGGTAAGGTTAGGTAAGGAATAGACTAACCAGAGAGAGAGAAAGAGAGAGCGAGAAGGAATCTGTCAGACCATGGAGAGAGAGGGAGGGAAATACGCACCAATAAAGGAAGGCTGGAAGAGGGTCTCTGGGCAACGGAAACGCTCATTACCAATGGTGATGACCTGACCGTCAGGCAGCTCATAGCTCTTCTCCAGAGAGGAGGAGGAAGCAGCGGTGGCCATCTCATTCTCAAAGTCCAGGGCCACATAGCACAGCTTCTCCTTGATGTCACGCACGATCTCACGCTCGGCTGTAGGGGGGAGATTCAGAGTGTTGGTGAATCAAGTTCAACATTAGACGCTAAATAGACGCTACGTAGCGCCTCATAGACGCTACATAAAGGCTACGTAGAGCCTCAGACACTACGTAGAGCCTCAGATGCAACTTTATCCTATATGTGGCCATCTTACCGGTGGTCACAAAGGAGTAGCCACGCTCTGTCAGGATCTTCATCAGGTAGTCAGTGAGGTCGCGACCCGCCAGATCCAGACGCATGATGGCGTGAGGCAGAGCATAACCCTCATAGATGGGTACGTTGTGGGTCACACCATCACCGGAGTCCAGCACAATACCTGAGGAGAGGATGGAGGTGGACACAGATCACGGACATGCTGCTTTTCATGTATAACTTGTGGTAGGATGTGATACTGTAGTGCAGGGGTCGACAACAGGTGGCCCCTGCACTACACTAAATACCGGGCCGCAATAGTTTTTTTTGCTCCCCCAAAGTTTTTGGTAAGAAATTCTCATTTTAAAGACTGCAAAATCACCAGGAATTCAGCAAAATCACCAGGAATTCAGCAAAATCACCAGGAATTCAGCAAAAAAAATTATGTTCCCAAGTCTTCCCACTAATAAAAAGAGTGTCTTAATGTATTGAAGGTCGGAAATGATCATATAATTTTCGATATAAAATCTATTTTTGGGCTTACTTGTGGTTAATTTGCAGTGTACAAATTATTATAATTATGTTCCGGCCCCCTGACTATCCACTCTGACAAAAACGGCCCACGGCTGAATCTAGTTGTCTATCCCTGTTGTAGTAGATCACTATCCCTATAGAGTCTCTAAGCTATCATGTGAGTAATGTGAGGATCACTTCTTAACGTTAAAGCACGTCTTGATAGAAGTCAATATATTGCGTCTGTGGCATTACACCATGTTGTGTTTATTGTGGTACTGGTAATGTGATGGTCTGAAGTCCTGTGGAAACTCACCAGTGGTACGACCGGAGGAAATAGAATAGAACAGCTTTATGTTTATCTTAATTGGTGTAAACTACGATTCATGTAATGAAAGCTTGCATGAGACTCAATAATGCACTGGATCTGAATTGTATGTTAATGTATGGAGCCTTTCTCCTCTGCTCGTTTCTCACCAGTGGTACGACCGGAGGCGTAGAGGGACAGCACAGCCTGGATGGCCACGTACATGGCGGGGACGTTGAAGGTCTCAAACATGATCTGGGTCATCTTCTCCCTGTTGGCCTTGGGGTTCAGGGGGGCCTCAGTGAGCAGGGTGGGGTGCTCCTCAGGGGCCACACGCAGCTCGTTGTAGAAGGTGTGGTGCCAGATCTGGTAGAGGAAGTAGAGGACAGACACGGTCAGAGACATGGTTCTGGAACAATATAACACATTGTGAGATAGAGAAAGATTAAGCTGTCCCTTTAAAGTCACGCTGTTTGGCATAATTTAGCTCAAAATATATTTTTTATATTTATGTGTGTCGATAAGGTTATTAACTTCATATTGGATAGTGTCCTTCGCTTCTTGTCTCTAAGTATATGTTTATCTTGAGATATGAAGTGCTGCTTTTATCATCTTACGATCGTGTCCAATATCTCTAGTAGCATCTTGTCTCTCGTACCCACCTTCTCCATGTCGTCCCAGTTGGTGATGATGCCGTGCTCGATGGGGTACTTCAGAGTCAGGATACCTCTCTTGCTCTGAGCCTCGTCTCCCACATAGCTGTCCTTCTGTCCCATACCCACCATCACACCCTGCATAGAGAGGAAACATAGGGCAGGAGAGTTCGCAATGCGCACAAGACGTGAATCGAACTTTACCCCAAATTTACGCATGGCTAGACGTGCGTCTTATTACCAATGCAACGCTACAAATGTAAACTACACTACATTATCTGTATCACTACATCACAATATGTCACCTTATAGCCTCGTAACTTTTACGTCATGGCATAAGAATTCAAACAAATCCGTTAGTAACCGGCAATGGCTATCCGTTCTTTCTTTGCAAGTAGCGTACCTGGTGACGGGGGCGTCCAACAATGGATGGGAACACAGCGCGGGGAGCGTCATCACCGGCGAAACCAGCCTTGACCAAGCCAGAGCCGTTGTCGCACACGAGGGCAGTAGTCTCATCGTCGTCACACATGATTGGTCTTGTTATGGATGACCTTCTGTTGGGAGGAGAGACACGGCGGTAAGAGCTCTGTCTGGGCGCCTTATAACAGTAACACCATAACAAACACCCAGTACATGAGCTTATCACAGTAATACCATAACACCCAGTACATGAGCTTATCACAGTAACACCAAAACAAACACCCAGTACATGAGCTTATCACAGTAACACCATAACAAACACCCAGTACATGAGCTTATCACAGTAACACCAAAACAAACACCCAGTACATGAGCTTATTACAGTAACATCATAACAAACACCCAGTACATGAGCTTATCACAGTAACACCATAACAAACACCCAGTACATGAGCTTATCACAGTAACACCATAACACCCAGTACATGAGCTTATCACTAGACTGGAGGCTACCTCTATGCATTAACAGTTAAGCACTACAGCTACATTTATGCACCTGTTACATTAAAGACATCCTGACTGGTGAATTATCTTATCATAATGGTTTTATATAAACAGTACTGCACTTGCCTATTTTCATGATATTGTTGTTTTATGTTGTTATACCTTCACTATTTCAAAGTGCAAATATTTCAAATGTTCCTAGAAAGACCTTTTCAAGTGTTGTTGAAGTGACCTAGTCCTCTACGGGCCACTGATAACCTATCTTCTCCCTCTTTGTCAGAGCTTCCATGTAAAGCCAAAAAGGGACATAGTAGAGCCCTCCACACCACCGTCTCTATTCTTAGCCATGGCCCTTGTCATTCCAAACAGCAGCCACACGGAACACTACATCCCCTCCCTCTCCCTCCTCCTCTACCCCTTTCCTCCCCCCTCCTCCCCTATCTCTAACAGAGTTATGTCGCAGCTGAAGGAGCTTGTCAGTTGACAAGTAACAGCGGTGGCCTGGAGGTCCCTCCTCAGCTGTCGGCACAGTAGCAACTCCTGTTTCCCATGGAGGGGAGCTGGACAGCATGTGCTACTGTCCCTCCAGTCCCTCTCCATACCTGCCTCTATCCTTCCATCCATCCCTCTCTCCCTTCATCCATCTTTCCATCCCCCTCTCCAGCCACGGTCTGACAGATCCCTTCAAAGCAAGTGTTACTGTTGCTCCAGTCCCCTCTCTCTATACATTTATCCTTCCTTCCATCCATCCATCCCTCTCTCTCCCTCCCCAGCCCAACAGCTCCCTTCAAAGCATGTGTTACTGTCCCTCCATACCTCCCTCCAGTCCACCTCTCTCTCTATCGCTTCATCCTTCTCTCACTCTATCCATCACCCTACAGCCAGCCAGCCCCTGAGTCTGATCCCTCCAGTCCTGGCTTGACAGCTCCCTTTATTAGTGGCCTGGAGGCCTGGCAGCTCCCTTCGTTAGTAGCCTGGAGGCATGACTGCTCCCTTCATTAGTGGCCCTATCAGGAGGCCTGACAGCTCCCTTCATTAGTGACCTGGCCAGTGGTCAGGAGGCTTGACAGCTCTTTCATTAGTGACCTGGCCAGTGGTCAGGAGGCCTGACAGCTCCCTTCATTAGTGGCCTGGTCAGGATGCCTGAGGCCTGGTCAGGATGCCTGGCAAGTGGACAGGAGTCGCAAGGCCTGGTACTCCACAGTGGCTACTCTGTCCTCCTGTCTTACCCCCCCTCTAATCCACCAGAGCCACAGGTCACTGTTCACACGTGTTGCCACCAGCATGGCCGGTCACCAGCATGTGTTGCCAACAGCATGGCGTGTCAATCAATCACAACAAGCCATGGCTGCCGGGCAACTGCCGCTGTCCTACACTCTCTTTCTCCCCATTCAACTCCCTTCATTTATCCATTTCTCTCTTCAGCTCTTTCTTTCTCCTAATATTCTTCCTTCACAATTTCTCTCAAAACAATTCCTTCTCAACCTCTCTCATAACGTCCCTCTCTAAAAGCCAATTAGAAGTAGGTAGACATCCATTGCAGGTGTTAAGAATAGCTGACAAAGTGTGGATCCTTCCTAGCAGTAACAAGTCATAGAGTCGTTGTCCTCTCAGCATCTCAAACAGAGTGGCTACAGCTACTGGGCAGTACTGAGTCCAGTAGAGAAACAGTGTTATAGACAGTACTGAGTCCAGTAGAGAAACAGTATTATAGACAGTACTGAGTCCAGTAGAGAAACAGTGTTATAGGCAGTACTGAGTCCAATAGAGAAACAGTGTTATAGACAGTACTGAGTCCAGTAGAGAAACAGTGTTATAGACAGTACTGAGTCCAGTAGAGAAACAGTGTTATAGACAGTACTGAGTCCAATAGATAAATAGTGTTATAGACAGTACTGAGTCCAATAGAGAAATAGTGCCACAGGGCAGTACTGAGTCCAATAGATAAATAGTGCCACAGGGCAGTACTGGAACAGGAACAATAGCAGAAAGAAGACACTCACCAAGTTGTACGCCAAGACTGGAGTTTCCACTGGGATAAAGGATGAGGGTGAGAGGTGTCCCTTAAATATGCCCCCTTGTCCCAGGACCAGCAGCCTGGAGTCTGGAGGCGGGACCAAGAGTTTATACAAGCCCAAATAAGAACTTCTAGATTACGGTTCACTAGAAAGTCTATCCAGTGTCACTCAGAGGCCTCCTTTCTGACGGTGCACCATCTAAAACGGAGTGTTGTTACCTAGGAGACAGAGGGTTCTAATACCGCCCCTGGCTGCCTGACTGCCTGGCTGCCTGACTGCCTGACTGCCTGGCTGCCTGACTGGTACAAAAATAAGGAATGGTTGGCAGAGGGAAGTGAAAGGGATTATTTCTAGATTTCTTTCCATGATTGTGTTATGGTTGATTATAGTTGGGTTAAGATGAAGTAGGTGTTAACTGATTGATGTGAAAAAATTCTCTTTCAGTCTGACGTTTTACTTTTATAAAAGGAGGAAGATGATTAGCTCAGACAATGCAATAAAATTGTCAAGGAATTTCTGGCCCTTGGGATTTGGGGAGCTAAAATAGTTTACTGTCATATCAGATTTGAGCCGGTTTGTTATTGTGTTATAATGGAGAGAAGGAAAGACAAAGGACACACAATTCATCTGTATGTTTTACATAATTTGCATAGTGATTTGAATATTTATAATGATTATAAATTACTAAAGCATACATTGAGAATGTTGATATTTGTCTTTTGCATGTGAACGTACGTCTCAAATAGCCTACAAGTGTTGTCGCTGAATATGACAGGAGCCTATTTATCAGTCAGGTCTGTTTTTGTTGATGAAGAGCATGATTTGTTTACCCTGTCCCACACATTTAGGATCATAACAGACAATTAAAACATTATTTATTCACGTCAATCATCCAATATCTCTCTACTGGTTGTCATCTCATCCCAACATGGAGTGAAATATTGAAGTCACAACTTAACACAGACCCTGTATTGTATTTGCATACAGGGTCTGTGTTAAGAGTTCAGACCCACCTCTCTCTCCGTCTGCTTGGCTTGGCTCAACGGGTCTTGGGGACAGCCTGTGGCAGCAGCCGGGCGGTAACTTTGCTCAGATTGGCGCCTCTCTCTCCTTTTAGGGGCATGCTGGGTTACAGGTGTCAGCGGCTGCACATTGTGGTGGCTCCTGGAGGTAACGTCCTCTTCCACAGCTCCTTATTCGTCACCTCCCTCTGTGGGGTGACAGAGAGGGTTTTCCCTCCGTGCCCCCATACACTCTGGCTTTGTGTCCTATCAGGAGACAGAGGTTTTTTTTTACATAGAGAGACTTGGCTCGGTAAGGTCCAATAGGAATGCGGTATTCCATTTGTAGCTGCTGTACTGTACAGTGATATTGATGTACCTCAAAGGGAGTATCTTTAGATAACCTACTTCATTATTGTTTCACACCAAAAACTTGTATCTTTATTAAGCCCTTTGCTTTCCAACCTGCATACCGATTTTTTATTTATTTGTTTTTATCAGTCTTGTTGTTTTCTTTGGAGCAAATAAATTAAACCTAATAAATTAAACCTAATAAATTAAACCTAATGTTGGAGAATAATTGCTGGATTGAATACATACAGAGCATTCGGGAAAGTATTCAGACCCCTTGACTATTTCCGCATTGTGTCACGTTACAGCCTTATTCTAAAATAGATTTCTTTTTAAATCCTTCATCAATCTACACACCTTCCTTTCAAAGAAAAACAGGTGTTTAGACATTTTTGCAAATGTATTAACAATAAAAACTGAAATATCACATTTACATAAGTATTCAGACCCTTTACTCAGTCATTTGTTGAAGAACCTGTCACGCCCTGACCTGTATGAGCCTGTTTATGTCTCATTTTGGTTTGGTCAGGGTGTGAGTTGGGGTGGGCATTCTAGGTTATTTTCTATTTTGTTGTTTTGGCTGAGTATGGCTCTCAATCAGGGACAGCTGTCTTTCGTTGTCTCTGATTGGGAACCATACTTAAGCAGCCCTTTTTCCCTCCAGTGTTTGTGGGAAGTTGACTCTGTTAGGGTGTATGTTGTGTTGTTGCGACACCATTTGATCTTCGTTTGTTGTTTTTGTTTCGGTGAGTTGAAGAAATAAACATGTTTTTCTCAACCCGGCACGCTGCGCCTTGGTTGATTAATGAAGATCGTGACAGAACCTTTGGCAGTGATTACAGCCTTGAGTCTTCTTCGGTATGACGCTATTATCTCAGCACACCTGTATTTGGGGAGTTTCTCCCATTCTTCTCTGCAGATTCTCTCAAGCTCTGTCAGGTTGGATGGGGAGCATCGCTGCACAGCTATTTTCAGGTCTCTGCAGAGATGTTAGATCGGGTTCTGGCTGGCCACTCAAGGACATTCAGAGACTTGTACCGAAGCCACTCCTCCTTGTCTTGGCTGTGTGCTTAGGGTCATTGTCCTGTTGAAAGGTTAAACTTCACCCCAGTCTGAGCGCTCTGGAGCAGGTTTTCATCAAGGATCAATCTGTACTTTGCTCCGTTCATCTTTCCTCAATCCTGACTAGTTTCCCAGTCCCTGCCTCTGAAAAACATCCCCACAGCATGATGCTGCAACCACCATGGTTCACCGTAGGGATGGTGCCAGGTTTCCTCCAGATGTGATGCTTGGCATCCAGGCCAAAGACTTCAATCTTGGTTTCATTAGACCAGAGAATCTTGTTTCTCATGGTCTGAGAGTCCTTTAGGTGCCTATTTGTAATACTGCCATATGACAGCGTGTGCTACACCTCCGCCCACCCACCAGCCATCAAAAGGGGGAGATGGATGGATGGCGAAGTGTGGTGTCTTACGCCATGTCCCGTTTCAGCTGGTGACCCAGCACTACGAGGAGGCATTTCCACTTCCCGAATTGTGTGGCAGGTTGCCTAATGGTTGAGAGCATTGGGCCAGTAACCGAAAGGTTGCTGGTTCGAAACCCCGAGCCAGGAAGGTGGAAAGAAATCTGCCCTTGAGCAAGGCAGATATCCCCCAACAACAACTGCTCCCCGGGCGCTGATTAATGTCGATTAAGGCAGCCTTCTGCACCTCTCTGATTGAGGGGTTGGGTTAAATGTGGAAGACACTAGGTATCCCCTGTTCCATCAGGATTATGTGTGGGCATTTCTCAACTCAGTGGTTATGTCGCAATGGCACTCTATTTTCTAGGTAGTGCACTACATAGTGGATAGGGTGCCATTGGGATGCAGAAACAGTGTAGTGTCACTGGATGATGTGCTGTGGAGAGGCTAGGGGGTATATTTACTGGATGATATGCTGTGGAGAGGCTAGGGGGTATATTTACTGGATGATGTGCTGTGGAGAGGCTAGGGGGTATATTTACTGGATGATGTGCTGTGGAGAGGCTAGGGGGTATATTTACTGGATGATGTGCTGTGGAGAGGCTAGGGGGTATATTTACTGGATGATGTGCTGT